>JANAVB010029103.1:0-64920 GCA_029216955.1 Iris pallida | reverse complement strand
ATTTTCATTACTTAATTACTATTTATTGAAATTTACGGGATTATATGCCTTATATATATATATATATATATTTATATATATATATATTATATATATATATTATAATATATATTTTATATATATACATATGTATATAGAGAGAGTAAAAAAGGAAAAAAAAAGGGAAGATACTGTGGTGGTCGGCCCATGTGGGGACCGACCACAATGAAGGAAAAAGAAAAGGAAAGGAAAAGGAAAAAAGAAAAGGAAAAGGAAAAGGAAAAAAAAAATTATATATATATATATATATATATGCGTCGTCCAAGAGTTCTCCCATTTGGCGTCATCCTTGCGAAGCTTTCGTGACGTCCAAGAGTTCTCCCATTTGGCGACGGATTTTGCGGGGGAGGAATTTGGCGGAACCTCATATTGCTTTTAGACTTGGACGTGGGGAGGGCTCTGCAAGGTGCGAAGCGTGGATTTCGGGAGGCCCTCGGCTGGGTCGTGTTGCTGATCCGAGGGTTGATGGTTGGATACAGGGGCCAGTTGCGGAGCGGGGAGACGGCCGCGGGGGCGGGTGGCGGTCCCTTCCCAGCTTCGGGCGCATCCCTCGGGGAGGGTAGCGGCGGGTGGTGGCACTGTTGTGCTTCGTCGGTCGGCCAGACTGGCAGGGAGGGTGGTGTTCCAACCTCATCGCCCGGTGATTGTGAGGGCTCTTTCGGATAGGGGCAGAAAGATTCGGGATTCTAGGGCGAGGAATTCGGACAATGGAGGTCCTGCTATCCGATCGTTCTGGTCCGCCGAGGGTTGGAATTTGCCTTTGATTTCGGAGGATTTTGGGAAAGAGGCTGTGCGGCGTATCATTGCGGCTAACCTGACTTGCACCCCGGTACCTGATTCATTTGTCTGGGGTGATCGGTAAGGTTCGTTCTCTCTGGCAGCGGCATGGAGGATGTGTCTGGTTCATCATCCAACCTCTCCATTATTTTCTCATATCTGGGGCAAATGTATTCCAGCGAAGTGGAGCATTCTGATGTGGCGGGTCTACCACAACCGACTTCCCACTGATGACAACATCCAGAAGATCGGCTTTCATATGGCATCCAGGTGTCATTGTTGTCTGGACGGGCATGTGGAGACACTTCAGCATACCTTCTTCCACGAGAGTCTTGCCTTGGAGGTCTTGGCTGTATTCCGGGGTTTCTTCAAGGCTCGGATGCACCGTGATTTTTGGTTTTCCTCCATAGGTGGTGTCGTGGTTCTGACAGTCATCATAGGAGATCATTGGCTGGTGCAATATTTGGGTCCTTTGGAAAAATCGGAATAAGCATCGTTATGAGGGGCGTAGTGCTGGTGCTGCTTTCTTGGTCCGGAAGGTTAAACGGCAGTTTCGGAAGTCGCTTTCGGGTTGTCGTCACCTCCCGTCTATCCCGCAGTGGGCATTGGAGTAGGTTTTTCTTTGTTTTATTTTTGTTACCATTTTGATGTCGGATGTACTCATTACCCTCTTTTCTAATAAAGGTAACGATTTCCAATATATATATATATATGTATATATATATATATATATATGTATATATATATATATATATATATATATATATATATAGATATATATATATATATATATATATATATATAGTTAGCACCCACCCACTTAAGTGGGCGCCCCCCCCCCCCCCCCCATCCATGCACAGCAGCAATGCTCACGTAGCAATAGCATCCCGTGGGCAAGGCCCAAATGGGGTTATTAGTAATAGTGTTTGTGTTAGGTTTTTGAACCAACTTGATATTATATAACTTTTTCCACAAGCCTCAAAACCCTAATCTTCCAAAACGAAAGTTGAGGCTGATCATACCTCTTCTCCTGCGAATTCGTTTCACTAGCGACGGAGCTTTGTGCGCGACGAACGGAGCATCGGAAGTCAGCCCGCGTCACCCACGGAGCAGTTTTCCCACTCAAGGTACCCTACTTTCCTACGACGTAACTTTTTACTCGTAGCACCGATTTTTGATCCGTAAGATATTCTGGAAAGTAGACTTGACCCTCTTTGAGATCCTCCAGGTGGATTTCGAAAACAATCCATTGACTTGCTCGAAAAATCGAGACAAAGTTGCACAAAAATCTGTTTTCTGTAACGCTAAAAACTTTTAAAATGGCAATTTGTCGGCCAATTTTCTTACTATACAGTAAAGTTCTTTAGGAACTAATTAAAAACAGTAAAAGACAATATAACCGAGATCGCAACGCATCTTCTAGATCGTCGTTTTGATTTGTGTGTAAAGAGTAGATTGATGTTGAAGTTGAGAAAAACCTGTGTTTAATTATATTAATTTTCTGAAATTTTTCCGATATGGCGTGTGCCCAGACGAACCGGGCGACGTGGCCGCGTGCTATATCCATCGAAAGACGCATATGGATGTTGCGGACGTGTGGGAACTGACGGAACTCGGTTTCGTGTGCGCGACGAAATCAACGCGTATCCGTCGAGATACCCCCGTATCGGTGTTTTGCAAACTTGCCCATAACTTCGTGTATAGTCGTCAAATCGAGATGAAACTTGCTCCAACATGTCCGAATCGAAATTCTGGTCCTGTGTTCCAAGTTTGGTTCAATTCTGAGAAGGTCGAATTGGAATCCATTTTTGGCGGGCCCGCGACCCACTCAAACGGACGATTTTGTACACGGCTCATCGGAATCCAAAACTGGACATACCATTGAGTTTCTCTCCTCAAATGGAATCTGTAGACATATAGTTTGATGACTTTAGAAACCATAGACTTTGGCACACGTTTTGGTGCAAAGCGGGTCCAACGGCGGACATCGTTTTGACCTTAAATTACGATTTTGCCCCTTTTCCAGAATTAGACTTTTGGACAGACGTTTTCCTAGGTATATCTTTTACACCGAGTGCGTTTTTGATGTTTGTTTCAGCGTTCGGAGTTGTTTGGAGATTGTGACGTTTCTTAGTTGACATTATGATTACCTGGACTTGCCACTTTGCACAATCAGGCAAGATACCTTGCCACCTTACTCTGTGATTATTATACTTCTTATTTTCAGTTGTTATTATCAGCATTTTGTTTCTTGATATTTAAACTGTGCGCCCAAGTCACACTTGGGTGCGAGCGACTCTATCGGTCGTTTACCTCGCCTTATTTATTTCTCTTGTATTGACTTATTCTAGTGACCACCCATTGATGTTGAGGTATTGGTATATCTCATACGGCCTTGACACTTGTTGTATCACATGATGTGAGTCACATATAGGACACGTACCCGCGTAGTCGGCTGGCCACCGATACGTATAGAGCGTGCGACGGAAAGGAGTAACTGCCAATAGTATTGCATGTTAGAAGACTTGGCGGTTACTAGAGGTTCATATCAGTCATGGAGATAATGATACTAGGCATTAGGTGGGGAGAACAATACCTGACGTATGGGCTTCTTTGCACTTCCCTGATTACCTGTGTGCTCCTCCGGAGACGCAGGCTCCAGGCGCCCTCTGACATTTTCCAGAGCGTTATGGACGTAGCCCCTTACACATGGTGCCCTCTGACGCTTCCAGAGCGTTATGGATGTAGGCCTCTGGTGCCCTTTATGGGAACTATGCCGATCCCATTTACAGCCAGGGCTCATGCGTCGAAGGATTGTATCTCAACTTCATATTCACAGTAGAATGGTCAGGAACCCGATTGCATGCATATCTTTTTCTTATTATATTATCACAGTTTATATGGCATGGTTTTCTTGTATCTTGCTATGTCCTGTCACGCCCCGATCCTGCAGAGTCCTTTCGTCCTCGTTTTGGGCTCTTTGGGACCGTTAATCCTCGCTAAGGCGTGATGCCGTGCAAGCCTAAGTTGCTCTTGCACAAGGCCAAGACCTGGAACAAGACAAGATAGACAAGGTTGACAATACGCAGTGAAATGTATCGCAGATAATTGAAGCAGCAGCGGACATATTTCAGAATACAAGCATGGAACACAATGGTAACAAGAAACAACTCTTTATTGATTTCATTTGAACAGATTACAAGCTCTCGATTCTTCTGATACAATGTTACATTCTTTGAGAACTTTACGATTTACAATGATCCCGTTCCATACATTACATCCCTTTATATATAAAACCAACTCTTGCAACAGATGTCATCTTTTGGCATCTCTTCTGATTTCTGGCTCCTGAGGATGAGGCTCGGGCTATCGCTTCGTACTATCCTTTTCGATGCATAGTACACTACATGCAGACTGATGGTGGGTCAGTATATCAGCATACTGGTGATTGTGAACAAAGGGGCTATATTTTTCTGAAACGATCACTGTTCATTTAGTGAGAAAACATTTTCTTGTGATGTGATCTTGCTACTTTTTACCTATGTTCATTCCATGCATACAGAGTCAGTTTATATTCTTTTGAAAACACATCTTTGAAAAGCCAACATTTTAATTCCATCTTAGCCGCTGTACCTCCCACGGGTTCAGCTCGTCGCTAACCGTTGTGACTCGCATGGGTTCAGCTCGTCGCTAGCCGCTGTGACTCTCTTGGGTTTAGCTCGTCGCTAACCGCTGTGACTCGTATGGGTTCAGCTCGTCGCTAGCCGCTGTGACTCTCTAGGGTTCAGCTCGTCACTAAGTGGATACCCCAATGCACATGCAATATCAAATGAAACCATCATGCATCAATCGAGCAAGTCATAAACAATTCAACCTTCTTTTTAAGCAGGAAACATTCTCTTTCTTAGCAGACAATTTGCGGGTTCTCTTTTAAGCATACTCAAAGTCTAGCATCTTGTTATTAGCAACAACATTCATTCAAAAGCTCAGATTCTTATTAGGCGCAAGCGAATCATAAAATGAGACTTTGTCCACTCACCAAGATCAATCGTCTTCTCTTGCAGAGCCAGCAATCCGATCTTTCTGTCTATCTAGTGCCTTCGTGGTGCGGGGCACTACATAATTACCGACCGAAAAGAAGTTTCGTCCTCGAAACTTAAGAAGAAACTTACGATATTCTTAGCAGCGATAGTCCTCATCCTTCGCCATCATCAATCCATAAAATTATAATTCAGATCATATCAAGTCTCTTGTTCAATCAAGCATTTCAATCTCAATCAATCAAATCGATAAAACATATGCCGGCATCAAAAATATTTACGGACTTATTGTATGGAACGTTCATCTCATTGATGATATCAAGTAGACAAGGAAATTTCGATCAGGAGAACATCTTTGAATTCAATCAAATCAATTGGCCAGAGGATCGTATTTCTCTGATACCATTCTGTCACGCCCCGATCCCGCAGAGTCTTTCGTCCTCGCTTCGGGCTCTTTGGGACCGTTCGTCCTCGTTAAGGCGTGATGCCGTACAAGCCTAAGTTGCGCTTGTACAAGGCCAAGACCTGGAACAAGACAAGATAGACAAGATTGACAATACGCAGCGGAACGTAACGCAGATAATTGAAGCAGCAGCGGACATATTTCAGAATACAACCATGGAACACAATGGTAACAAGAAATAATACTCTTTATTGATTTCTTTGAACAGATTACAAGCTCTCGATTCTTTCTGATACAATGTTACATTCTCTCAGAACTTTATAGATTTACAATGATCCCGTTCCATACATTACATCCCTTTATATACAAAACCAACTCTTGCAACAGATGTCATCTCTTGGCATCTCTTCTGATTTCTGGCTCCTGAGGATGAGGCTCGGGCTATTGCTTCGAACTATCCTTTTCGATGCATAGTGCACCTGCATGCAGACTGATGGTGGGTCAGTATATCAGCATACTGGTGATTGTGAACAAAGGGGCTATATTTTTCTGAAACGATCACTGTTCATTTAGTGAGAAAACATTTTCTTATGATATGATCTTGCTACTTTTTACCTATGTTCATTCCATGCATCCAGAGTCAGTTTACATTCTTTTGAAAACACATCTTTGAAAAGCCAACATTTTAATTCCATCTTATCCGCTGTGCCTCCCACGGGTTCAGCTCGTCGCTAACCGCTGTGACTCGCATGGGTTCAGCTCATCGCTAGCCGCTGTGACTCTCTTGGGTTCAGCTCGTCGCTAACCGCTGTGACTCACATGGGTTCAGCTCATCGCTAGCCGCTGTGACTCTCTAGGGTTCAGCTCGTCACTAAGTGGATACCCAATGCACATGCAATATCAAATGAAACCATCATGCATCAATCGAACAAGTCATAAACAATTCCATCTTCTTTTCAAGCAGAAAACATTCTCTTTCTTAGTAGACAATTTGCGGGTTCTCTTTTAAGCATACTCAAAGTCTAGCATCTTGTTATTAGCAACAACATTCATTCAAAAGCTCAGATTCTTATTAGGCGCAAGCGAATCATAAAATAAGACTTTGTCCACTCACCCAGATCAATCGTCTTCTGTTGCAGAGCCAGCAATCCGATCTTTCTATCTATCTAGTGCCTTCGTGGAGCAGGGCACTACATGTCCCCTAAGGACCTGGTTATCTCTCCAGGTTTAGACGATTTTCTACAGGAGTACGGAGCGGCGTTGGAGCTATCCTACATCGATGACGAGGCAGTCTTTACTGATGTCTAGTCTATTTTTATTTGAGATATTAGTGGACATATTTTTGTATCTCATTTCTTTCTATTTGCAGAGATCGAACTCCGATCTTGTGAGACTATTTTTCATAGCTATTTGGAGTGAGTATGTTCACCGGCTATCTTTTGATACTTTTACTTATTTATTTGGACTCTATTATCTTCTGTGTTGAGCTGTGATGAGATTAGATTATATATTACTGGCCTGTGGTTATTTTGTTTACAGCTTATGTGCATATTTGAGGATTCCATATATTGGAGTATTCTTCGTATATGTGCAGCTGGCATGTTCACGTACTTGGTCTTACGTTTTTGGGACTGGGGCATTACATTGGGGGCTCATACGGCAGTAGATGGGTACTCATCTATGCGGCTGGATAGATGGGTACTCATCTATGCGGCTGGGTAAACAGAATCCCATGCGGCTGAGTAGATGGGTACTCATGCGGCTGAGTATATGGGTACTCATCTATGTGGCTGGGTAAACAGAATTCCATGCGGCTGAGTAGATGGGTACTCATGCGGCTGAGTAGATGGATACTCATCTATGCGGCTGAGTAAACGGAATCCCATGCGGCTGAGTAAACAGAATCCCATGCGGCTGAGTAGATGGGTACTCATGCGGCTGAGTAGAGGGTACTCATGCGGCTGAGTAGATGGGTACTCATGCGGCTGAGTAGAGGGTACTCATGCGGCTGAGTAGATGGGTACTCATGCGGCTGAGTAGATGGGTACCCTTCTCTCGAAAATCTGGGAAGGATGGTCATAGAACCCATAGCTTCCAAGCTCCATAAAACCTTCATTATAAGTCCAAATCCGAACTTCCATAGGTCAAAGTGGGGTAGAACAAAATTCTCTACAACATGGAACCATCAAAACTTGGAAATAACAATGTTAAGTAGATCAAAACCCAAGAAATCCGAAAATACTATAAACTTAGATCTACACAAATTGACCATGAAAATTAAAAATGCCAAGTACTAAAGTGTTTTAGAATGCTGTGAAGAAAAAAATGGAACAATAAAATTTATGTTCCTCCATGAAACAAGATACACTTTCCTAAGCCCTCTCTCTCTGGTAGGTGAAGAAGTAATGGTGGAGAAGAAGAAGATTAATGAGGAGAGAGAAAGGAGTGGGGGTTAATAAATGGGGATGGTGGTGGTAGGTAAGGGTTCTCCCCTTGGTTCATGATGAACCAAGACAACCCAAGCCTATCCGAACCAACCCAAAATAAACCAAGCCATGAAATGCCAAGATAAGCCAAGCAAGAAATCATACAATACAAGATAAAATACGTATACGTATTTCAAAATACGTAATATGAACTATAGGCATTACATATGGCCAAGAGTTGCCGTTCGAGAAAACTTTGCCCTTGTCGACAAGTTGTCCAATAACCATGCAAGACTCGACACAAACTGACGTCTCACACAGTCATTCCTCTTCCAATATTGCCGTCTCTTTTAAAACCATGTTCAAGACTTCTATCCTTGAGATCCCTCGACGATCCACGATCTCGAGTCTTCTTCCTTGATGCCATATCCTTTTTACTCAACTTAAGAATAACCCTTTGATAGCCCCTTTTTCTAAACTCGACTTGAAACCCACCGTAGCTCGTGCCTTAAACACTAAGTCCATGCATTGTGCCTTAAGCCAACCGTGTTCTACGCAATACTATCGCCCAAGTCATACCTCATATGATGGAACTTGGGATTGTGGGACTATTTAACTTGACAACCGCAGAATGAGCGGGACAACACTTGGAATGACTTAGGTCGACCAGCATAACTTTGCCTAACTTACTCAAGCCTACAACTTAACTCGAGGGACGAGCAAAGGCTATGCCAAGTCTTGCACAGTGGGTGCGTGCATGCTTTATCGAGCATTTACGCGGGCGACGCCTATGACTTAGGCTAATTCACAGATTTGTGTCGAAGACCAACTTTTTTTCTCCCAAGCCATGGAACGAAGGACTGAGTGTCATTTTCAAAGCATGCCGTGCACCTACTCTATGCCGACCGCTGGACCTTTCCATATTCTAACTCCATTCGACCCGTCGGAATTATTTCCTTTAGCTATGTGGATTCATCTCTTTTATTATTAAGCCTACCTGTGCAAGTTGAAAACATGTATTTTATTATGTGAAGGCAAAGATGAGGCAAGTTCACCGAAACTACCCCACCTGAACGAGCGGTCGCCTTGACCGAGTGATGTCTTCGAGTCGCCATTGTAAGGCCAAGTCCGAACGCCGTCGGCGTTTCGATTCCTCCGATTGACTGAACGGGACGGGGCACTACAGGCCCAGCCTCTGATTTTCTTTTCTCTGCACGTGATCGCATTAAAGTCCCCTATACAAAGCCAAGAAGAGTTGATGTGGTTGAGATGGATGTCAAAAAGATTGTTCTAGAGGTGTTTCTGTTCAGCGATCTCACAGCTACCGTGGACCGCTGAAAGGATAGTGCACTGTGGGAGCAAAGGGTGTTTCCACCAGCATGATAGGGCCTGTCGGGAGTCTTGGATGACCCTTATGTTGACGTCCTTCATACAGAGGATCCAAATATCGTGTCAGCCAGCTATGGCCTTGGGGAGGCCCAGCTGCAACTGGATAGATTTTAATCTTTTGGAGGGATTTTGGGTTCAATAATAATGAGGATGTCGATCTTGTGGATCTTCCGAAGGCCAAAAATTTCTTATGGTGGGTTTGTTCGCCGGACCAGGGACGTTCTACGAAAGGATGTTCAAATTAATGAATTTATGGGGGGGAGGGTTTGTTCCGCCTGGTAGAGGATCTGGTTTGGATGTTTGTGGTTTCGTCGGTCCCTTTCTTGGTGTAGTCCCCGCACGAGGATGATGCTTCTACCTTAGTCAAGGTGGGAGAATCGCAAGTGGGTTGCTCATTTGGGCCCGTGGAAAGGCCAACCAATTCCCCTGCGAAGTCCAATATGAGGTCCTCAGAGGGATGACCATGGAGTCACTGGCGCTCCCAATCAGGGGGATAAATTGTTGGAGGGGGTACCCAGCGGCTAGAACCTGAAGTCCTCTCCGCACTTGGTCTGGCCGGAGGATAGCAAGGACTTCTTCAACAGGATCTTCGTTGGTGCAATGTCGATCTGCATTGCCGGTGTCAGAGATCGCCTCTACAACCTCCGGGTTAGGGGGTTGTTCGCTGACTCGAAGAGCGCTGGATTGGTAGGGGGACATGTCACTACCACATTTCTAGTTTGAGGATATTTTTATCATTTTTTGAATTATTTGAATTTAATATTTTATTTAGAATTTAAAATGATTAATTAGAATGGTGTGATTTAAATATTATTTAATTAATTTCCATGTGATTTAGATTAGCCTAACCTAGTTTGGACATAACCTAGATTAGCTAGTCTAGTTAGCCACTTTGAGTTTTAGTTAGTATTGGTTAGTGGGTTAAGTCATGATTAGTTAGGTTGGAATGGTTTACAATTTGACTAGAAGGGAGTCCTAGATTCTAGGCCATTCAAATAGGCTTGATGCACTGATAGCCCTTAGATGTACCCAAAAACCCTAACCCTAACTTGGTGGCTGGCCTAGGGTTTCCCCCTGTCTATAAAATCTCTCTTGAAAGTTGTACCTCTTTTCACCCATTCCATCATTTTCCTAAGAACAAGGTTTGCCTTCATTTTAATTTCTTCATAGTTTATTCAATAGTGGTCCTTTTTCATTGAGATTTCTTCCATAGTATTCTAAATGTTGTTCCCCTACTGTTGGTGGAGTCAAATCTCAGGTTTGACACAATTTGGGAACTTTGGCTAGCTAGTGGAGAGCTCCTTTTGAAGGCTTTTGTTTGTGAAGAGCACACCTAGGTAAAACTCTATTCCTCCCATGAAAATTTAGTTTCTTTGCATAATCACCAAGCCCTAGGTGTCCTTGTACTGTAGGAATAGGATTTGCACTCTCTCGTGTCCTGTACATTTCGGTATCGGACACGTATCAGTAGATGAACGCAGGTGTTCGACGAAATATCACAGTGGGCATTTCGATCGAGTTTTTAAATTGTGTTTGAATAGAAAGTTGTATTTTGTTGTGGCTTATGTGTTTTTTCTCGACTGAACGTGTCTCATGTCGACATGGTGTCGTGTCGCACTCGTGCACACGCATGCGCGCAGCGTGCTGCGTTCCCCTGCTACTAGCATGCTCGTGTTCAGTGCACAGGGCACGTGGACACGTGTGCTTGGACACGAAGTAAGGGGCAATGTCTGTCATGACACCCTCGAAGTTTCGTGTCCAACGGATGCGTGTTGAGTGTGTTGGACACGTGCACTGGTTACACGATTCGTGTCAGTCTCGTGCGTGAGTGGTAAGTTGATTTGGACACGTTGTGTCCTGATTTTGGACACCATCTTGGTTGTGTGACACGTGCCTATATGGTACATTAATTTCCTACCTAGGTTTCATCATTGATTGTTAATTTAATGTGGAATGGGGAAATCCCCCAATCGACTGATACTTCCTGTATCAGTGAACACTGTTCTTCATTTTCCTGTTTTCTTAATAATTAATAATATTGTTAGCTAGAGTTTAATTGCTAAATAGCTAGTTATCATGTTAAAGTTTATGTGTTGGATTGTTGGTTTCATGTGGGGAAATTAATTGGGATTTGAATGAGGACCATTGCTATTTAATGTGCTTCGTAATTTCATATGCACTGATATTTGATTTCAGAGACATGTTGAATCTGAGAACTGAGTTATTCTCAGTTTACAGTTGAAATGAGTCTTAGATCAAATGTTTACAAGGTTGTGATGGCATTGGTTCAAGTCTTGGAATTGCTATTGATTTTCCTCATCAACTGTTAAGCCAATTTGGTATGGCAACTGTTGAAATGTTTGGATTTACATTTGTTTTGAACTGTCAAGTTAATTTAAAACCTGAGAATTCTTGCATTCCTATTTTAATCTAGTTTGACTAATGTTATCAGCTGTCAATTAATCCTACATGTTATCTTGTTTATGATTAGTTCGATTACATTAGACTAGGCTTATGGCATGAAATGATAATTGACATTGAGTTTGGGTTTGCAATTGTTTCAACTGTTAGGTTGATAAATTTCTGTGAATGAATGGAAACACACATTGAACTGGTTCTCTAAATCTGAACACAGTCATCTATTTCCTGAGAACACACAGGGTTCACATTATTTTCTTGATTACACACACACTGAGATGATCCTGGACACCTGAGCACTGTCTCCTAGGCTATTCACTCACACACCGAGTTAAATAAGACACTGAAAACACACATGTACCACTCCTCTCACACATACACCTGTTTATGTTTCCTGTTACTTAAGAACCCTTTAACACATATGTTCCTGCACACTGATTTCCTATTCTTGAGTTTCCTGGGAATTGTTCCAACTGCTACATACTCACACACTCTCACCTATGCCTACACATCCCTAACTGTCCCACTGTTCAGCCATATATAATCTCACACACATGGAAATGATTTTCCTGGAACACTACACACACACACCCTCTTAGTGTATATGTATAAATGTATGGTATAGGTAGATGTATATATGGATATGAAATGTGGGTTGAAAGCTTGTTATGGGTTCTTGGTTGACATGTCTTCCCTGATTCGATTTGAGTTGTATTACTGCTCGTGTAAAAACTGAACACTTTGCTTTATATGTGACACATGACACCCTGCCTGTACACTACACTCACATGTGACACACACACATCCCCATATTACTGTCATTCTTTACTTTTCTCCCTCTCTATATATATGCTATATACTTGCATGTTAAAATATATATATATAATGACATGGATGAATGAATGCATGAAAGTATGTATATGCAAATGTGTTAATAACTTATAATGATTTGTGGTTGATGTGAGAGCTTAGAATGGTTTGTTAGAGCTTAGAATGGTTTGTTAGAGCTTAGAATGGTTGTTAGACCTAGTCTAGTTGGACTTAGACTAGTTAGACTAGTATAGACTTGTTTGACTTAGGTTTGACTTAGTGGACCTAGTTTGACTTCTAGGGTTGACCAGAGTTGGCCAAGAGTTGACCTTGGTCTGGATTGACCTAGATTCATATAGAATGCATTGCATTGCATCTTATTATCATTTTAGACATGTTGTGACTTGTGCTGTTCTGATTAGGAGCCAGACACCACCTCAGGCAGTTTTTCTTCTGGACATCCAGGGTATCAGGCGAGTATATTCTTTGACCGTTTCATACTTGCTAGGAGTATTTTCTCGCTCTAGATTATCTTACTTGATGCTGACACGATGGAAACACGGATTAGTACTATATGGATCTTTTTAGATGATGTTATCCCCCTCGGTAGCATCAGATACATCATGTCGTGTGCGTTTCACTTTCATCATGTACTCTTGTGCTTTCACCTTACATGTGCACTCTCGTGATTCATGTACTCTCACGATCACGGAGCCCCCATGTATATATTCATGTACACCTATTTATGGGCCCCCATGTGAATATCATGTATAATAACATAACTTGAACGGATCCTTATGTATTGATTGGGGTACGAAAGAGTATAAATAGTCATGTGGACAATTTCCAAAGTAGTGTAGCCATGGTGCGTAGAGCAGAGGGGTGGGAAAGTACGCAACAGGAGGGTGATCTTGAGCCGCACAAAAGTCTGGGCAGGTAGGAAGGATGTAGGGCCCGCTATGGGCAGCGTAAGGCAATCCCGCGTAACGTTCCGCTGCAGCTGAGGGCAGGTAGGACCCACCCAGGTACACTGAGGGGAGAGCTGCGTATTGTGCGAAGTGACGGAAGAAATAAAGATGTTCCTCCTCGGGAGTAGGGCCGGGGGCTGCAAACCCGAAGGGCAGGGAGGTGAGGGGCCCGAGACCTGCACCGCGGGGGCGCCCACCCGATGAGACAGCTGTCCCAGAAGAAAATTAAAAAACCGGGGGGGGGGGTCGGCTGCCGGCAACCGGACTCCGAGGAGCTCTCGGTCCGGAAGGGGGGGGGACAAAAGCCTGTATTAGCAGCGCAAAAGGGGCTAAGCGCGGGGCCACTCCAGCACAAAGGAAGGGAGGCCGGAACTCCCGAGGGATCCCGACGGGGAGGTGGGACAACCGGGGAGGGGGAAGAGGGAAAAAAGGGGGGAAGGGGGAAGATGGGTGAGGGGGCGGATCCAGGAGGAAGGGGGAGGAGGAGGGAGGGGGATGGACGACCAAGGCCAGGCAGTCGGCAGGCCAGGGGAAAGTCATCAGCACCGGAAGAGCCGGGCGACGGAGACCCTAGGGTCTCCCCGGGAGAGAGCAGCAGCAGAGGAGACTCATCTTTGTTGAGTATGTATATATATATAATATATATATATATAATATATATATATTATAATATATATATATATATATTGGAACCAGGTAAATTGTTTCTGGAATCGCTCCCACTGGGATTCGAACTCCTGACCACTCGGGCCGCATGCATCTCTCTTAACCACTAGGCTAGAGGTCATCTTCATATTATATATATATTATATATATATATATATATATAATATATTATATATTATAAAATATTATATATATATAGGAAAATTCTATAATACATCCACTAGAAATGGATGTATCGATACATCCGAAATCTGGACCGTTGGATGTTAATCCAGCGGTTCAGATTAAATTCAGATAAAATAATACAGGAGACATCATTTAATGCTGATTTAGACTTTTGACCTGTTGGTTACTTGCTTTAGCAGGTAATTCTTCACTTTAATTTTTTCAATAAACACCCTAAATTAACTCATATTTACTCTATCTTTCGTCCATCCAAATTAATCTGAACCTTATTTTTTTTTTGGTTGCAGGCCATGGTAGTCGTGGTAGTGCTGGTGGTGTGGAAAGAGAAACGGAGATGAAGAAGGAAATAAGAATCGGTTCGGATCGCGTCGAACGTCGTCGAGCCCTCCTAGAACAACGAGGAGTACCAGCTGTGCCGAGAAGAATCGGTCCGCTTCGCGTCGGACGTCGTCGAGACCTCCTCGAACAAGGAAAAGTACCAGCGGCACCGCTCTAATTTTACTGCCCATGCCATTGTCTTAAATTTTATTTTTTATTTAATAATTTAATATTTTGTTAATAAAGCTACATGTCATGGTGGTGGTGGTGAACTGAGGAAACCTGCTTCTGAGGTCGGGGGATTATTTTTAACTTTTCTAAAGATAATATTTCGAGGAGAATATTTTTTTGGGAGAATGGCCATTTCTTTGCTTTCAATACGGCGAATGGACGGAGAATGGTACATTTAGGACGGAGAATGGACGAAGAATACGGCGAATGGCTATTCTCTTTGCTTTTAATACGGCGAATGGACGGTGAATACGGTGAATGGACGGAGAATGGCCATTCTCTTTGCTTTTAATACGGCAAATAGACGGAGAATGGACGGAGAATACGGCGAATGGCCATTCTCTTTGCTTTTAATACGACGAATAGACGATGAATACGGCGAATGGACGGAGAATGGCCATTCTCTTTCCTTTTAACACGGAGAATGGCCATTCTATTTGCTTTTAATACGGCGAATGGACGGAGAATGGTACTTTAGGACGGAGAATAGTACATTTAGGACGGAGAATGGTACATTTAGGACGGAGAATGGTACGTTCTCTCAAATCTTTCTTTGTGTAAATTAAATCCAAGGAGGACACAATCCCTAATTTTAGTTATTGCTTAGCCGAGTCTGCTTAGTTGTTGTAAAATTATGGTGTTGCTTCTGTGACACTTTCATCTTTAATCTCATGTTTTCTATGAATATGTGTTCTGTTTGCTTTTGATTTAGTAATCTTTCCGTAATTAGTTTTTTTTTCATCTAACAATTTAATATTTTTGTTATAAAGCTACAGGGCATGGTGGTGGTGGTGGAAGGAGAAACGGAGATGAAGAAGGAAAGAAGAAGTAGTTCCGGTTCGCGGCGGACTTCGTCGAGTTCCTCAATCAAGCGGAATTAAACCTCTTATAGAGTTCCTTAATTGAAGTTGATCACGATAACCTTTTGTATTTTTCAAACGGATATTAGAATCTTCCTCGAGCCCTCCTCAATCAAACGGCTAGTAGAATCTTCCTCGAGCCCTCCTCAATCAAACGGCTCTCGAAATTTATTTGTCTTTCCATCTTCCTCACTTTTTGTACTTCTCTCTTAGTATATATACAATAGTTTTCTTGTTTCATAGTACTATTATTCATTCTGAAATACATAGAATAGTTTTCTGAAATACAATAGTTTTCTTGTTCTCAAGATGTCTACTCGTGTGGTGGGAAATGTAGAAGACGTAGAAGATTGGATGCCAGCTCCAAAAGAAACCTTCATTCCGTGTATGTTGCGCAAGATTTAAGAACATCTTTCGAAGATTTCAGCTGATGTTGCAAAGATCAATTCTAAGCTTTGTTCATTAGAAATTGAACAAATAATTTATCTCGGCGTTTTGAGAAGTTTGAAGAATCTCCAGCTTTGAAGAAGGCATCTTCATCTGGAGCCTTTAATAATGTGAAGGTGGTTTCTGTTGTATCTTCTTTCGAAGAGGAGGACGTGGAGCTACAGTATCGTAGTAAAGTATTGGACCAATTTCTCGCATTGGACGCTATAGAAGAAACTTACTTTAGCAGTCCTTCTAAAAGAATGCGTAGAAATTTACATCCGGTCACACCATCGAAAAATTTAATAAGGGGTTCAACCTCGAAGCCTAGCAATTGTACTAGTGTTTTCTTCGAGATATTACGACTATATTTTTGCAGATGATAGACCTGACGAGTAAGTAATATGAGTTTGATTTAATTCCAACAGTTTTTTCTCCTAATTTATTCGTTTCTTTCTTAGAGAAATAATATCATCTTGCAACAAAAACTATGTGTCTCGGTGGGAGATGAAGACCTTAGCTCCTTTAACAAAAATTAGCAATGGGGTATGTATAGATAGTATATTTCTTCTTAGATGCCATCTATGTTTACTTCGATTCCATCGCTGACATTTTTAATGATTTATTCAGATTGTAGGTATTGTCTCTGCTCTTCTCACCGCGGAGGAACGGAAAAGAACCTCCAATAAATAATGTATGGTTTTTACCAATAAGGATGTCGGTGAGGAGCATTTTATTCTTCAATGCATATGCATTAACAATTTTCTCGTTTGTTTGTCCTTCGTAATGTATTAATTGATATGTATGTATAAAGCCACGTTACCTCCATCCGTCAAAAAGCCTCATGAATTATGGAAGAAGTTTAAATATTTTCAGGATTACATGGGATCTTTAAGCACTTGTAAAGAGGTATGTAATGTTTATGTTTAATTATTAATCCTAATTTTCTGAAAATTTACTAATTTGTTTTACCTAATTATCCTGATTCAGATATACATACCCATTCATTTGGGCGAACACTATACACTTGCATGAGTTCTGGTTAAAAAAAGGACTGTTGAAATT
This sequence comes from Iris pallida, assembly GCA_029216955.1. Taxonomy (NCBI): domain Eukaryota; kingdom Viridiplantae; phylum Streptophyta; class Magnoliopsida; order Asparagales; family Iridaceae; genus Iris; species Iris pallida. The sequence goes on along the minus strand of JANAVB010029103.1, from coordinate 47,898 downwards.
TGGGACTCACTTGCATCTAAAGATGATCCGATTCAAAGCAAAACAGTTAAAAAGAAATAGTAAGCTTATATTCATCAATTTTCATGAATTGGGTACAAGATACGCGGTATACTAATACATATTGTATTCTGGTAATTGTAGCTTTCAAATTTGGATATCTTTCTCGAAGAAGAGATTTTGAAGTTGAGAGATGCTAGGTTCAGCTTTTCTACTTTTGCAATAAACGTCCTTCTTATGTTCCCCGCCAAGGCAATTATGTTGATTGTGGGATTTTTGTAATATCATTCATGAAAGACCGATGTAGTCTAGACTACCGTTCTCTCGATGTAAGTATGAAAATATGTCGTCAAAAACTTCAACTTTTTAGAGCAATATTTTGATGTTATGTTTGTTATATGCAGTTTGATGCGGGAAGGAAAGACGCAAAGCTGCTGAATGGATTACAACTTCAGAGCACAATGAAGAGCTAAAAAAGAAGTCCAATCGATTGAATATGGAAGACGATGATTTTTTTTCTTCTTCTTTTATATCTAATGTATGGAAACCCCTAATGTATTATGTTCATTTGTTTTGTTGAGTTGTAATGACATTTTTGCCAAGCGGCTTCAATTCTTTTTGATTAAGCAGAATCACATTTTTGTCCTTCAAATTAATATAATTAAGCAGAAAGGAGTCTTTTGCCCTTCCATCGAATGACATTTTTGCCCTTCTAATTAATTCAAAATACCCCCGAACCCTTTTATTAAAAAAAGAAAAAGAAACCGTTTCGGAGCTTCCTCTTCTTCCATAATCCACTCTGTACTCAAACCTAGGTCATTCTCCTCCAAAATCTTCAAACCTTCCTCCCCATTCGCAATATTCACACCATGTCGGCATCAGCGGCAGAATCATCACCGGCAGCATCACCAATTAGAGAAGATGCACCAGTTACAGAAAATCCAAAAGCGATAGACGGAGAACAACGGAAACCCTATTCTAAGAAAGTTGCACAAAGGAAAAAGGAAAAAAGTTGCTAAACAAAAAGAAGTGCAAGAAGAAGTGCAAACAGAAGGTATAACTTTGATTTTATGTTCGCAAATTCTGTATATATTACAAGAAAAATGACATTCTCCGTCATAAAATGCATTTGAATGTTAAATTCTATTCGCCGTTTAATTTGGAACGGAGAAATGGAATTCTCCGTCTAACTTGAAACGGAGAATGTCGTTTCCCAGTGTTAAAACCCATAAGAATGGCCATTCTCCGACCTAATTTTTTGTTTTTTTTTGTTTTGTAGAAAAAAAATCTGTCAGGAACAAGGATTCAAGACTTTTCGTTCTACCTTCAAGCCAATGCTAAATCTTATGGAGAGGTCAATCGAGATGTTGGCCGTTTACCTGAGCCAGTTATTGGTTCCTTGAAGAATACCGGTTTATGGAATTTTGTCGAGATTTTCTAACCAAAACAGAGTCCACGTCTCCGAAGTGGCCAAGGTCTCCGAAGGGCTTGAGAATTTAATTGCAAGTTACACAGAAGAAGAAGATGGCGTCGGGGTGCTTTGAATTGAGCACCCACTGTTAAAATCGTAGCCAAGCGTCGAGGATATGGCAGTCATATTCGGTCTACCGCTGAATGAAGAAAGCGATGATGATGTTTCTTACAGAAGATTGATAAAGGAAAAACAACAGCAGCCCACAGAGACCAGCATCATTGAGCTGTGTAGAGATCACTTCACAAGATTGCTGGCTAATACCAAGGGCAAACACTCAGAAGTCACAAATAAGGAAGTGAGAGACAAGTTCTCTGAATTGTTACGACGGCTTCGTGGCGGAGATACGATGTTAATCCAGATGATTTGGCCAAGCTAATAATCTTCCACTTGTGCCAAACAGTATTCTTCACAAAGTCTGGCGGTTTAAATCTGCCGTATAGATTCTTGGCCTTGGTAGACAGTGTGGACGTCATCAACGTATATGCTGGCCAAGGTTAATCCTGTCATATGTAATGGATAGTCATAAAGAGGAGTAGAAGCAAAACTGAACAGGGGATTACTCAATGGCTTCCACAAATTGGAAGGTTGCACAATATACTTCCTCTATTGGTTTGCAGAATATAGTAAATTTGTGGAAAGGAAGTTCGCCCCAATTTCTGATTACCCAGATTTTCACATGGAATGGGTACGAATCTCAAACTTCCTCAAGAGCCGAATATCACAACAAATGAGATCGAAGATGATATTTGAAGATCTGGTATACCTGTTGGAGAAGAAGAAGGGCACAAAGAAAGATGAGCCACCTATAGAAGAAATTGAAAAGAGGGAGAGGAAGAACACCAAGAAGCAGGTAGGGGATAATTTTTATGAAACAACGGATACCACAGCATCATGAAATTGGCGCTGTGATGGACGACTCAGCAAAGGAATTGGAGGATTTGAGAAGACATTATTCTGATATTCTTGCGCAGAGCAATGAAGAACTCAAAGAAAAAGTTAGAAGAGATGGAGGCACAAGGAGCGTAGTTACGTGCAGCCAACTTTGAGAATGCCATACTCAAAGAAAAGCTGAAAGAGCTCGAGGCAGAAGAAGAGCAACAACGTGCAGTCAACGTTGTGATGGAGGGCTCTGTGCATGAACTGGAGGATTTGAGAAGACATCATTCTGATATTCTTACGCAGAATGAAGAACTCAAAGAAAAGTTAAAAGAGATGGAGGCACAAGGAGCGCAGTTACGTGCAGCCAACCTTGAGAACGAGAAACTCAAAGAAAAGCTGAAAGAGCTCGAGGCACAAGAAGCACAACAACGTACAGTCAACGTTGTGATGGAGGGCTCTGTGCATGAACTGGAGGATTTGAGAAAGCAGAATTCTGTTCTTAAATCAGAGCTACATGCACAAGGTAAAATCTTTTCTATTTCAAATTTCTGATTTGGAATCTTCCAGGAGAATGACTATTCTCCGTGTATTATAACACGGAGAATAGTCATTCTCCGTGTTATTTGAAACGGATAATTGCTATTCCCTATCATTTCGATACTGGAAAGGTTATTCTCCGTGTAATTCCAAACGGAGAATGCTATTCTCCGTATTATATTACACGGAGAATGTCATTCTCCGTGTTAGGTTCACATCATACATTTCATTGTTGTTTGTTTTATTTCAGTGCGAACAACCGAGCAACTCAGAGAAACAAATGAAAGGCTCGTTGAGGAGAAAAGGGAGCTTCAAAATAAAGTTGAATCGATTAATATTGAAGCCAATGAAAAGGATGGAAAAATTCAAGATCTCGAAGCCATGGTTGTAGCACTTCAGCGTGAGGAGTTTCAAGCAGCTGCTGAACTTGCTGCTCCAAGAGAAGTCAGAAGAAGAGGAGGATCGGGGGGAAAGAGGTTAATAAAAAGCAATACAGTTGGAGAGGCTAATAAAAAGCGGAAGGTTAATGCCGCTCCGAAATCCCGAGAAGACGCCAAAATGGCTGAATTAAAGAAGAACCACGTCATACTAAGGGAATGCGATGAACTCTTACTTTGGAAATATGCGGATGAAGAGCTGAAGAAACAATACATCGACATCGTAATTCCCAGAAAGAATTCTCCAAAGTATGTATTCTGAACCCTTTTTTCTTTCGTTTTTTCTAGACTTTTTTCACAATTATGTAATGAGAATCTATCTTTATTAATTTAATCTAAACTAAATTTATGTGCAGTGATATGGTATACGAATTTTATCCGAAAAAGGGTGAAAATGGAGTTTCAGTCCAGCTGTCGGCAGTAGACATGCAAGACATACTCAACTATGACGACATGGAGGCTGGCATACTGGACATAATAATAAGGAAGCTGAGAGAAATTCAAGGCAGTAAAAGGTGTGCCCCGTCTAGTTCAAAGGAGGTGCCATTGATCCAGAAAAAAAAGCCGGCGCCCCAATCACATAAGTGGTCTGCATTCATGATGGCCCACACATTGGTAAGAATTCAAACAGAAAAATCCATATTCATGTGTAAACCGATGAAAAATGACAGAAAAAATTACTCATGATATTGTGTATTGTTTTTGGGAAACAGACCATCGTTCAACGTGCCAATGAAGAAAACGCAAAAGCCGGCGCCTTTGAAGACATCCAAACAGATTTAGTAGACTTCGTCATGGGTTTGGAGGACGACATAGAGTTGCTATTCATCCCACTCTTTAATGCATCCATCAAACACTATACTCTGCTCACATTCAACTTTATCTCCTACGACTGGACACACTACAACTCCTTGAGGCAAAACACGTACGATACGTGCAAGGTGGATGCAGAATTAATGAAGAAAACCTTAGAGCCTATCGTCAGGAGAAAAGTTGATATGATGAGGGAGAGATGCCCGGCGAAGAAGGAGTATGAGAGCAAAGTGCTGAATTGTTCTCTAAATTGCCCACAACAACGGGCACCCAACTGCCTCTTGTACACGGCGTATTATATGAATATGTTGACGACTCCTCCCTTCGAAATACCGGGAGGAAATGACAATGAAACTCACCAGAAGATGACAACGATGAGGTTGGCATGGGCTAAGGAGTTGCTTTCAAGCAAATATGTAACACGAACCAAGTAATGACATTGTAAAACAACAATGTAATTATGATGTAATTGGGCAAGGAACTTCTGTCTTTTATAAGCTCTGCTTTTATAATATAATCATTTTTGAATTACATTTACATTGTCAAAACCACGAAAAGTTTGACTTTTATTTACATATGAAACAACTCGAACTCATGCGCCAAGTTGCAGTCATTTTTATAATAAGCTCTCCCAACTTCTGCCATTTATTGGCAAAATTTAACAACTCGAACTCATGCGCCAAGTGGCAGTCACTTTTATTGTCATTAATACCAATGAATCTGCCATTTATATGCCATTAATACCAATGAATTCTTCCATTTATATGCAATTTATTCCTAATGAATCTGCCCCTTCGGATTATATTCTCCGTTTTATCTGGAACGGAGAATGGAATTCTCCGTTTACTTGAAACGGAGAATAACTTTCCCGTTTAAATTAAATCGTTTGAGGATTCTATTCACCGTTTATTTCGGAACGGATAATAACATTCTCCGTCTGTCTTGAAACGGATAATAAACACATTAAAATGTTCATTCGCCGTTTTTATTTAAACGGAGAATGACGTTCTCCGTGTCTTTCGAAACGTAGAATGTTATTCTCCGTTTAGTTTGAAAAGGAGAATGAAGATGAGCTTGATGAGAATATGACGAGGTTGGTATGGGCTAAGAAGACTACAATGATGAGGTTGGTATGGGCTAAGAATTAGATTTCAAGAGAACTTCTGTCTTTTATAATGTCTGCTCTGCTGTCTTTTATAATAAAATCCTTTTTGAGTTACATTTACATTGTGAAAACCACGAAAACTTTGACTTTTTGAGTTACATTTACATTATGAAAGTCTGAAATACTACATAAAATCCTACTATCAAGAAAAAAGTTGAATGTGAGCTGCGTGCGGGCATCGCAGAGCAATGGAACTCCTTGAGGCAAAGGAATTCCTTGAGGCAGTGAGTTCCTTTGCCTCAGTGAGTTCCTTTGCTCGGAGGATGCACGATGAAGTGACTTGCCTCAAGGAGTCATCCTACGGTTCCTATGCTCTGACGATGCACGATGAATACCATCTACCACGTGGACACGAACTAAAAGACGACAGAGAACAACACTCCTTCACAGTTGAAGCTTTCAATTGAATTCCTTGAGGCAAATCACTTCATCGTGCATCGTCAGAGCAATGGAACTCCCTGAACAAAGGAACTCCGTGCATATTCAGAGCAATGGAACTCCATGAACAAAGGAACTCCGTGCATAGTCAGAGCGAATCAAAGTGCGAGCGCAATAAATCCAAACCCACACTCTGTCGGAGCGCTCGCTCTTTGATTCGCTCTGACTATGCACGGAGTTCCTTTGTTCATGGAGTTCCATTGCTCTGAATATGCACGGAGTTCCTTTGTTCAGGGAGTTCCATTGCTCTGACGATGCACGATGAAGTGATTTGCCTCAAGGAATTCAATTGAAAGCTTCAACTGTGAAGGAGTGTTCTTCTCTGTCGTCTTTTAGTTCGTGTCCACGTGGTATTCATCGTGCATCGTCAGAGCATAGGAACCGTTGGATGACTCCTTGAGGCAAGTCACTTCATCGTGCATCCTCCGAGCAAAGGAACTCACTGAGGCAAAGGAATTCCTTGAGGCAGAGCACCGTGCAAAGGCATCCTTCTTCACCATGAAACATGTCGAAGAAATAGACTCCTGGCGGGCGCTTCGACAGAGCGTGGAACGATAATAAATCCATACCCAGGCACATCTCAGTCTTCTGAAGGACTTCACCACCGTGCATCGTCGGACCAATGGAACACGTTGAAGAAATGAACTCCTGGCGGCAAAGGAACACCGTGCATAGTCCGAGCCAATCAACGTGCGGGCGCTTCGACAGAGCGTGGGTTGGCAATAAATCCAAACCCAGGCACATCTCAGTCTTCTGAAGGACTTCACCACCAAAGCTTCTTCGAACGAGGAGATCGACAACCAAGAGGAAAGAGTCTTGCCAAGGCGGAGGATCGGTAGAGTCCATCTCCACAAGAAAAGCTAAGTGAGACGAGAACAAACTCTCTCTACACTACTGCCATTTATAGGCATGGAACAACTCGGACTCATGCGCCAAAAAGGCAGTCACTTCGAATTCAATTCAATTAATTTCCATCAATACCAATGCATCTGCCCCTTCTCAAGTAAAGCTAAGTAAGACTAGAACAAACTCTTCCAACTACTGCCATTTATATGCCATTAATACCAATGAATCTGCCCCTTCGAATTCTGCCAACTTTGATACCCCCTACTGTATCAAAGTTTTTTTCTTGATGTATGACATGTGGGCCCTTCCTGCTTTATAAAATGTGTACACATATATATATACACATAAATTTTAATAGGGCCCACATGTCATACATAGGGGGTATCAAAACTTTGATACCCCCTACTGTATCAAAATTTTGATACCCCCTATGTATGACATGTGGTCCCCACTTGCTTGGTAAAACGTGTAAACATATATATATAAACATAAATTTTGAGATGGCCCACATGTCATACATAGGGGGTATCAAAACTTTGATACCCCCTACTGTATCAAAGTTTCTCTCCTGTATCAAAGTTTTTTCCCTTTTAAATGGGCCCCATACATAACTTACAAAAAAAGTATAAATAAAACAAAATTTTGTTATAGTCAAGATTTGAACCAATGACCTCTTAAATACAAGTCTAGCATTGTAACCACGACACCACAATAGCATTCTCCGTGTTTTATTAAACGGAGAATAGCATTCTCCGTTTTGAATTACACGGAGAATAGCATTCCCAGTGTTAAAAACACATTAGAATGTTCATTCTCCGTTTTAATTTGAAACGGAGAATGATATTCTCCGTTTCATTTGTAACGGAGAATTATATTCTCCGTTTTGAACTTCACGGAGAATGCCGTTCCCAGTATTAAAACGATTGAGTATTCTATTCGCCGTTTAATTTGGAACGGAGAACGGTATTCTCCGTTTATTTTGAAACGGAGAATAAGATTCCCAGTGTTATAAACACATTAGAATGTTCATTCTCCGTTTTAATTTGAAACGGAGAATGAAATTCACCGTGTCATTTGAAACGGAGAATGATATTCTCCGTTTTGAACTGCACGGAGAACATATTTTCTCCATTTTTGATGTACTACGTTTTGAACTTGGAATTTAATGTTCTCCATTTTTATCTAATTGTCTTCTCAAACTTTTGCATTGGAGAACATATTTTTTTATCTAATTGTCTCGTGTGAATGACATCTTGCCACATAAGAAAGACATTGTCTTAAGTCAACGACGTTTCATTTTATTCCATTTGCTCTTTGTCACTATTTCGCTTTCGTACTTTACAATTACGATAATCGTGACCCGATTTTTTACAAAATCTACATACTCTAGGCTTCGGGATAGGATGACTTTCTGTAGGCTGGCTTGATTTCCCTTGAGAAGGCCTTCCTTTTGTTGCTACCGGATTTGGCTCTTTTAAAGCTTCATGCACTCCATGAACTGCATCAGCTACCATTTGTTCTTCTTCACCAATATCGGTCACCATTTCTTTCAACTCCATCAGAACAGACGACATCAACTCCGTTCCCCTCTCTTGAATTTTGCTTGATTTTTTACAATAGTATGTAAACAGATTAACTTGTTCATTAATAGCACCATACCTTCTGCTCTCAATAATATCTGGGTGGATGAATCTTCTTTCTGAGCCAGGTCCGGAGAGATAACTCTCTTTGCAATCCTTGAGCCAACGAGATTTTATCAAGTTCTTTGGAATATCTCCAATTTGCAATCTCTTCATTGCTGAAAAAATATGCCTACAAGGAATCCCCTTGGTCTCCATCCACAAGCATTCACAATTTATGATGTTGTCGGCCGGATGAAATGTAACCTTCCGGTTGACACTGTTTGGCGACAAATACTTTTGGACAGTGCAAACTTCTGCCTCTCTTACGATGTGATGATGGAGAACAGTATATGCATCAGAACGTGTGATTTCCTTCCTTACATCTATAAACACCGTTTTAGTGTAAATTGCGGCAAATTTACCTTCTATTACGGCCATGCTAGTTTGATTCACAACTGGTGTTGAGAGTTTATCATTGACATGCTTACCCATCTGGCCGTAACGTAAGGCCGCCAAACCGTAGTCACAATTTTGAAGGGCCTTCCATAGTGGCAGCTTCTCATTCAAAAACCTTTTCAGAAATGCGTTCATAGATTCACATCTATTTGTTGCAGTAGAACCGCCAAAATAATTACCACGTAGGAATGTGTCCGCCCATCGCTCCCTCGTTCTGTACAATGCAGTGGTCCACTCATTGTTTTCTACATTATATTCTGTTAGCATCTGCTGCCAACGGTTTTCAAATTCTTCGACTGAATAGTACCTGTTTAGAAAACATGGACAGTAACTAAAGTTGTGATATTGTAACAACAACATAATTCAAAGTAAAGTAGCAAGTGTGCTATGTACCTTTTAATCAGAAGACTCAGTTTATTGTGAAAACCCTCTCGGTGTACATGTTTGGCAGCATTGTTAAGGATATGCCATGAGCACGTTCGATGAACTACGCTGGGCATTAAATCCTCAATTGCTTTATTCATGGATCTGCAACCATCCGTGAGAACTGTCACTGGTAATTTGCCATTCATACACTCTAGGAATTTTTCCAGAACCCAAGAATAAGTCTCTGCAGTCTCATTATGGATCATTGCAAACCCAAACACACAAGTCATCGCATGATTGTTTGTACCCACTAGAACCACCAACGGCATTTGACTTCTATTTGTTTTATATGTAGAATCGAATGCTAGTGAATCTCCAAATAATTCGTAATCGAATCGACATGCACCGTCAGCCCAAAAGAGATGGGTCAATCTGGAATCTTCGTCTACCTTGTAGTCGTAGAAGAAATCTGGGTCACTGACATCCTTTGATTGAAGAAATGTAAGTGTTGTCGAAGCATGAACATCGTCTAGTGCTCTACTATCTTGAGCTAGAGCGTTGTATAAATCCTTTCTCGTCCATCCAACATTATCCCAGCCACCTTTCTTCTGGACAATTAAATTCCATATCTGTCCAGTCCCCATCCCTGATTGCTTCATAAGCTTAATTTCTTCCAACTCTGCGGGTGTTATCGTACGATGGGATCTCAAAAAAGCTGTTTCATAATCATTCGCCAGGTTATGGTTGTGATGTACATGAAATTTTTTGACGGACCACATCTTTGTTTTATGGGTGTACCCAATACGAAAAATTGCTTTACAACCACTTCTGCTTTCACTTCTTGGCTCACGAACCCTGTTTGGAGCTTCCTTGTATTTCTTGTGTCTGAATCCCGCATTCGAACAACACCAACTACGGATCGTCACCATCCCAGATTTGTTTTTCTTTACCTCGTTCTTTCTAATACTGAAACCATATGCTTTTGAATAAATCCGGTAGAATGTCCCTGCTTCTTCAATAGAGTTGAACTGTAGGCCAACAATATCTTCTTCTAAGAGCATGGTTGGATCTTTATTAATGTTGGCAGATTGCAATATTTTTTTCATCGTCGCTGCATCGAAATCCAATGGAGATTCATCGTCGTCCCTAAGAACAGAATAAAACAAAATAAACATGAGAAATAGATGTAAAAATATAATGCATTTCTTAAATCCATTAGAAAGGGTGATGCGAAATAACATTTCGTTGTTTGAGTTGATGTCTTCATCTTGTTCTTTACTGTCTCCTAAGCTAACATCTTCCAAACTTTGCTCATCATCCAAATCATCTGACAGTCCTCTTGAAAGGAGGCTTTCTTCATCGACTAAATCTTCCACACGACGATCACTTTCTCCATGTGACGTCGACATTGAAGAAAATAGAGTGTGTTAGAAACCAGCAGAAGAAACGAAGGACAAGAAACAATACAAGAAGAAAGAGTAATGATATTATCGTACCTCCAAATTGACCCTCTATATATAGCCCTCCCATCTGATGTGGCATGTTAAATAAATGAGCTTCTTAGCATTTTCCTAAATTAATAGTGTGTCATCTGACATGACTGATGACATGGCAAATTTTAATCCAAAAAGTTAACTACCCAATTTTCTCCATAATAATTTAACGTTAATATCAATGTTATTTTAATGTTAATATTAATTTATGTTAATATTAATGTTAAGGTTAATGTTAATATTAATATTATTGTTAATGTTAACGATAATATTAATATTAATGTTAATGTTAATCTGGAATATTAACTTTAATGTTAATTTTTATTTTTAGTTTTATTTTAAAAAAAATTGCCACGTCAGCTGCCAGATCAACATATCACGTCAGCTGCCACGTAAGGATGGACAGTTTGAAAGTGCAATTTGGAGGTACAAAAAGCATTATTCAGGAAGAAACAACTTCCAGCAAGGCAACAACACAACCTTTCGTCTTCCTTGTAACTCCGCCACGTGGCTCTCTTTTGATGGCTCATGAAAAATCTTGAGTGATTCTAGGAGCAAGCATAATTTTAAGGAAACAACTTCCAACAACACAACTTTCTCGTCTTATGGGTACATGTATTATTAAATTGTGTAGCTAATAACGCATGAGGAAGCATGCAACAGCAATCTCCACGTGGCCCTCTTCTGTAGGATAACGCATGCAGCAGCATTTAATGCTACGAAACCCTATTGTCTTGTTATGTGTTGTGTATCCTATGTGGCATGAGGCAGAAGACAATAACTTGCATAGGCGGCTATATTCACAAATGACAATAAGTTTAAAAAGTCATCTCCAATGCAAAAAAGTATTGAGAAGACAATACAAAGTAATTTTTTACGACTTCCAAGACAACTTTTGCTCTTCTAATGATATGGTATCAGTGTTTATTATTAAATTGTGTAGAATAACGCATGCAGAGCATTTAATGCTACGGGATCTGTTGTGTTAAGGAACACAACATGTGAGAGAGAACCCGAGAGAGAGAGAGAGAGAGAGAAAGAGAGTGTGGGAGATGGGATAAAGAGGAAGGATCGAGCTCGACTAGATTTTAAACTTAAAATTCAATTTTTGGTTATCATTACTAATAACTAGTTCGCACGTACGAGTTTAGACGAACACTAACCGAGCCCCGAGCAACGTGACATCAGCTAGCTAGGTTTCTAATACCGTGGCATTCATGTTAATTTAAAATTTACAATATTATTGAAACTAATATGACTACTAAAATTAAAAATAGTTTTGGATTTAACATTTACTTCAAACTAGTTAAAGTTAAAATTGCATTCTTTTTTATTTAAAATGTAATTGGAACTACAATTAATATTAACATTCGCTTGTCCCGTAGTTTAAGTCGTATTTCCCTCGATGCTAGGCTTGACGTAGCCCTTGCTTGTCAAGTCGTTGCACGAACACATTAGAAAAGAGTTTTGTTGGGCTATCGAAGTATAGCAAGCACCGTCCCGTGTCACGTGCATTTGTTAAGCAGTGAAAGGGTGTGAAGGCCACTGGCAATGTCAAGACATCACGGACTATAGCTGGGTTAGACGACGACCCTTTTGCTGCGGGCCGAATCGGTCCCTTGGCCTAGGAATGGATTGGTTGAAGGAGCAATACACAAGAATAGACTGCCATAGCTGGGTTAGACGACGACCCTTGATTCTCGACAGGTTGTAATATCTAACTGTTGTTAGATAGTAGAACTAGACAGCGTTCTACGTCATTTCTGCGGTGTAGGCTGGGACGCTGTCACGCACTCATGCCCTTACTCCGGGTGCGGGTCGTGATAGGGTGCGCGAGAAAGGAACACTGTCGCTATCGATTCGGTCGGGACCGATAGGTCGGGATCGATTGACTCGATCGAACGGGAATGGTTGAATTAAGATCCATTCTCTCGCCTGAAGTAAACTCAAGGTGAGTGGCTGACCCTCCTCTTCTCGACCCCCTTCCTAGGTAAATCGATAATGTTGTTGCGAATGAAAGGATAAATGCAAGGGCACAAACACGGAAAAGGGATTGAGTTTTCAAAGATAATGTAGGCTATGTCTTAATAACTAAAAGGAAAATATGTCTTCGCACGGTTATGGACAACTTGTCGACAAGGCGGTAGTTTCCTCGATCAGCACAGGTTTAGCGGGGACTTGCATCGGAGCTAGCTACTTGCGTTGAAAGGACCCCGATTAACAAAGCTATACGTCCAGGATGGTTCCAGAGAAGCCATTCCATAACGTGGAATGGATCTTAATTCAATCGTTCTCGTTCGATCGACCCGGCCGATTCCGACCTATCGGTCCCAACCGAATCGGTAGCGACATTGTTCCTTTCTCGCGCACCCTATCACGACCCGCACCCGGAGTAAGGGCATGAGTGCGTGACAGCGTCCCAGCCTACACCGCAGAAATGACGTAGAACGCTGTCTAGTTCTACTATCTAACAACAGTTATAATATCAAAACCTGTCGAGAACGGTCAACTCCGAATGGAGGACAAGCAATGTCAATATAATATACTCAATAAGCTATGATATTGTTGCGACCGTCCAGTGTAGGTATTTATGTATGGTATTTATGGTGCACATCATCTTAATTCAACCGAGTAGTTCAAAGGAGGGAATTATGTATGGTATTTATGGTGCACATCATTAGGACGGGTTGCGACCGTCCAGTGTTGTGATAAGCTATGATATCAGTAAGTTTGGGATCCTTCGGATATTGGGCTAGCAACCCGTATCGAAGCGATCATAGTCTTACACATAAGGATGCCAAAGATGCATTACGGTGCGAACCGTCCATGGTCATTGCGTGATGACAGACCATGGTCATTGCTGCGACAGACCATGGAGAACTTGCATCAGCTAGCTATGGCAGCAGTGGAGAGAGGTGCACCGGCTACAGTTCAGGGAGCACCATGACTCCCTAGCAGATCACATATCGCTCTAATAATTCAAATCACATTTTACATTTATTGTCGTATCTTATATTCCAGTTCAGCTTTACTTTCCGTATTTCTCACCATGCTATGTTTCCATTACTCACATGCTCTACCTGCTTTTATACTGTACCATGATTTGAGACTAAGTTCTATTTGAAAGAAGGGTTACAACCCCGGTCCTTGTTTGGTCCAAGGGTTGTAACTCGGCTTCAAATGGTTTCCAAGTCGCCTATATCTTTGTCTTGTATTTCATTATAATGTCTCTTATAGTATTTGTCAATTCATATGGAACTGCTGTTGGTGTTTGTACTTGCTCATTTTTCTGACAGGATACCGTTGACATATTACAATTGTCTCGTGTGACTGATTGCCCGACCTATTATGGGGTCGAGTCTGATGGAGTAGACCCGGGCTGTGGCTTATTAGTAGAGCCACTAGACTTTGCTCACCCTGAGTAGTGTAGCTTAGTTAGGTTTGCCTGGCCTACGAGCTAGCTAGTACTTTTTAGACTGTAGTAGTTTTTATATATTATGTGATTCTCTGGGTTGTTTGTGTATAGCTCTGGACTTGTGTGGATCTTGGACTTATTTCATGTTCTCATCATTCGTATTTTCCTTTCCATACTATCTACCTTAGTTTTACATTTGTGATTGAGACTGTATTGCTATGTCACCTCCATTCGGAGTGTATATACTGTACAGGTACATTTATCTGTTTAGTTGTAGTATTTATAGATGACCTAGACAGCGTTCTACCGCGAAGCTGCGGCGTAGGCTGGACGTAACCACGTACTCGTGCCCCTAATCAGGGTGCGGGTCGTGACAGAAACACCGTGACCTTCATATAGATAGGGCCGGTGGGCTGAGATTAGCGCTGGGTGCAGGCGCAGGGCCTGCCACCCTTATGCATATGTTTAAGTTTACGGTTGGTTGGTTGAGTGAAATGATATGATTTCTTATGTAAAGTTCTAACCTTGCAGGCTAGGCGAAATGGGACATAGATGAGCACGATCACAATGTTTATGTTAAGATTATGTCTAACTGTATCTGCCGCAGGGACACGGTGGTGGACAAGTTCAGGATATGTTCGGCTCGAGGCGGGGCTCGGCTTGGACGTCCCGAGGCATGGAGTCCTTAGCGTTCAAGAGGAGCTACCGCATTGGCGTTCGGACTTGCGACATGGAGATGTTCAGCCGAAGACTACTTGTTGGCTATAAAGAGGCATAATGTATGGAACAATGTACTCCTTTGTGAGCTAGAGAGATCATGAGCGTTGTAGCCAATTGGCATGTTGAGTTGGGCTATTCAGAGCCATTGTAACCTTCAGTTCATTATCAATAAAAGAGATTCTTGTTGTATACTACGTTTTCCTTCCGCTGCTTATGTTATCAATTTGAGCTATAAACACTATTGTGAATCTGTTATCTTGCCTTGCACGAGCGCAACTCCAGGCTCGTACGGCATCACGCCCCAGCGATGACGATGATTCGGGTGAAAACTTGATAATGATGAAGACGGTAACTCGGTCGACAAACGTAAGTATCGAGGTATGATCGAAATTTTTTACAGTAGCATTAATATTAAATCTACATTGGCTTTTCTGTTAATTTAAAATTTACAATATAATTAAAACTAATATTACGAAAATGCTATTTGCTCCCAAAAAATTTGGGTGATACCATCTTCCATTATGTGGCATATGACATGGTTGCTAACATGACAGCTGACATGGCAAAATTTAACAATAAAATTAATATTAAAATGAACATTAATAGTAAATAAATAATTTAATATTAAATTAACATTGATTAATATTAACATTAATATTAACATTAACATTAGCATTAGCATTAACATTAATATTAATATTGACATTAACATTAACATTAAAAAAATTTGGGTAATTAATTTTTGGGGTTAAAATTTGCCATGTCAGCTGTTATGTCATCTGCCATGTCAGATGCCACATAATGGGAGATGGCATCACCCAAATATGTTGGGAGCCCAAACGACTAATTGCTAATATTAATACAGTGGCATTACCGTTATTTCCCAATAGATTCGTGACTTGTTCGGTCACACCCCTCCACGAGCGGGTTACATACACCCGCGTAAACGAGGGGTTAAATAGCCTTTTCCAAAGAAGAGAACCCATCCGACTAGAGAGAAACAAAGGAAAGAAGAAGAAGAACAGTCGCAATGGAGAGGAGCAAGATCAACTGCAGCGGATGGGCCGTCATCCCTACCGAGATTCTCTCGATGATACTGGTACTGTCGGGGATGCCGGCGGACGAGGTAATGTGCAACGTGGCCCCAGTTTGCCGTTCGTGGTGGAAGGCGCTCAACGGTCCCTTAGACTATTGGTCTAACGTCGACTTGGTACAGTGGTGCCGGAGGACCCAGCAAACCGAGATTAGTTTGACCGTAATGAAGCTCGTGGCTCGCAGTGAGGGATATCTAGGGTCCCTCTCCGCGTACAAGCTCGACGAAGCAGCCTTCTCTTTTGCATGTTTAAGGCCAGTGCAAAATTTTATTTGGTCTTATTCTAATACTTTATTTTTTCTATTACAAAATTTTACGTATACTTTTGTTAATTTCTATTGATGTTTTCCCATTTTTATAATACAGTGGGAAAATTTCTAAGGGTGCTGCACATTCCGAAGTGCGACGTGAGTGATGAAACTTTCGTGAGACACTTGGAGTTTCTCCCTGTGCTGGAAGAACTCGACATTAGCTACTGCCTCTATATCACGTCGACTGGAATAATTTCTGTCGAAAATTATTGCCGCCGTCTGGTCAAGCTGAGTAGGAACATGTCCCCCTCCGGATTTCATGCTCAGGAACATGTTCGTGCTGGACACGAAAAACGAGGCGGAGGGAAAGGCCGTGGCTGATTCGATGCCGCGTCTTACTATGGGATTCAGCATGTTCAATAGAGACACGCTGAGATCTATCATATGCAACTGCAAGGGTCTTCGCCTGCTCGACATACGGGGTGCTTCAACGTGATCTTCGACGACGAACTCTGGAAAATTTGTTATTCAATACAAACGTTTAAAAAATCCTTTGATAATGTAATCCCAGTACCAGGAGAACCTGTGTACGAGTGGTATAATGATTTAGATATGTTCTATCATACCTGGGGTGAATGGTGAAAACATTACATGCATGCATGCATGCATTTCTTTTATATTTTTCACTAGTCTACATACAAGATATTTTTATGAGTTTGATTCCCATTTTGAGCAAATTTTACTTTTGTCAATACTAATTTTTTACATGATTATTTCTTTTATAAATAAAATGGACTGTGATATAATTGTTGACACAAAGTCACAGTCAACCAAATATGATAACATTGACTAAATAATACTTGTAATAATTCAATACGACCACGACGTCTACATCATGCTCAAGTCAGACGACAGCTCAGTCTTTACAATTCAGTTATATGTCTGTATTTTATACTTTTGAGTCTAGATTGATGTAAACTGTGTCATGTTGAGCTCTTGAGACTTGACCTATAACCTACCCAATAATCCCTAAACTCCACCATCCAGAAAATGTCCATGGTCCCAAGAACCAGTTATGTGCTCTGGAGACAAGTTCGGGCCGAACTCTGCCTCCACACAGAGTTCGGGCCGAACTCTGTCCCTAAAAATCAGCAACCTTAATTTTAGGGTTAGCTGGTTGCAAGTTGTCCAACGGCCAAATATTTAAATTTTCTACCCGAATTCTGGCCGAATTCTGCCTACAAACCCCTATAATAGGCCTAGAATTCTCTCATTTCAAATTATCCAATCTTCTCTTCTCTTCTCTCTTAAGCTCAATAAGCCATACCCTTCCCATCTACTAGCCACAAGCTTCCTAAGTCTCGAGTGCTCAGCATCTCTCAGTTAGGAGTCTTGTGCAAGAGTTGAAGAAGTCGCTTGGAAAATTCCGAGCAAATTGCCACTGCGATCCTCTGTAAGAAGTTGACTTGCTCTTCTGAAGAAAAGGCACGGGTTGTAAACTACTATTTCACAAATAGTAGATTTAATCCTGAGCTAGAGTTCTCAGGCCTGGACTAGTCCTCCACGAGGGAAACCAGGTTAAAAGGGCTGTGTTTGCGTATGCTCTCGATTCTCACTTTAAATTTCGCATTTACTCTGATTAGTTTTATTGTGATAGAGTTATTTTTAAGTGGATATTATCTCATATACTCTATTCACCCCCCTAGAGTTGCCATCTGTGTCTTCAATTGGTATCAGAGCTCTGTTCTCTTACAAGGACTTACATCCTAGAGCTGATCCATGGCAACCACATAATCCTTGATTTCCAATCACGATGAAGGACAGTCCACTCATAGGCCTTCCCTATTGATGGAACTAACTACACATATTGGAAAACAAGGATGAGTTTTATCTCAAGTCTCTAGACTTTGACCTGTGGACTATCGTCACTGACGGTTACAAAAAGCCCGTCAGGAGTCAACGGTGATCTCGTTGAGAAATCACATGACAAATATTCTGACGAGGAAAAACAACAAGTCTAGATGCGAGAGCTATGCTTTATTTTGTGCTATAGACAGGAATGAGTTCAACAGGGTATCCACATGCACCACATCTCATGAAGTATGGAGACTTCTAGAAGTGACGCATGAAGGAACTACCCAAGTCAAGGAATCAAAGATAAGCCGTCTCACGCAAGAATACGAGGCTTTTAAGATGAAACCAAATGAGACGATCACGCAAATGTTCACAAGATTCCTCGACATCATCAACCCCCTGTCTTCGCTCGGCAAGCAATACTCAAATCACGAGAAGATTCGCAAGCTACTTAGGGGGCTACCAAAGATTTGGAACCTAAGGTGACGTCCATCATAGAAGGAAATAATCTCACAACCATGTCCATGGAGACCTTGATGGGAAAGCTAATGACTCATGAGCTTGACCTCAAGACTTCGAAGAGCCTGCTCCTAAGGCTAAGGAGATCGCACTTAAAGCTCACCGACGGAGGGCTGAACCCGAAGAGACGGATGATGACAACTCAGAGAAGATGATCAAGCCCTTATGGTCCGCAACTTCAAGAAATTCCTTCGCTTCAATCGAGAAGAAGGAACCACAAGAAGATGGCGAAGAAGAGCCAACCTGCTATGGTTGCAAGAAGACTGGACACGTCCGAAAAGACTGTCCATTCTTGAAGAAGAGCAACCGCTATGAGAAGCCATACAAGAAGACCTCCTCAAAGAAATATGCCAACACAAGCATTTGGCATGAAAGCGAAGCTAGTGACTCTGAGGAAGAAAAGCTCTCCTCAAGATACGGCTAAGTGTGCCTAATGGCAACATCCGATAAGGTATCAAACGAAACTCTTAACGACTTCTCTTTTGATGAACTTGCGATGCTTTCACCGATTTACTCGATGATCACAAAAAGATCATTGGTAAATACAAACACGCCAAGGACAAAATCAAAAGTCATGAAGTCGAAATTCAAAAACTTTCTCTATTGCTTGATAACATTAGAGAACTTCACCCACGGAAGTCACAGATGAGGTATCAAAGCTTAAACTAAGCCTTCATGATGCTGAAACACGTATTGAGCAACAACACAAAATCACAACACTCAACACGATGCTTGCTGAAGAAAGAGTAGACACAAGATTTCCACGACTAAGAAGATATAGCTTGAATGCTAAGGTTACTGAACTGCAGGCCTCTAAGAGATTAGAGACTAGATTGGAAAAACAGGTTGTTCAACCTCAAACCCAATCTCATGAGACCCCACAAAGCTAACACTCCTCATGCTAGTCATCCGCATCATCCATCTACACATAATCATGCTTTCATATACACACAATTTCATAAACCACATGTACGTAGAATAATTATCATATGTCACAAAATCATCATTTACACATAGATACAATCATCATATTACACAAAGAACAATCACATCACTCTCTTATAGACAACATCACCATGTCATACCATTTAGACAACATCACCATGCTCCATAAGACAACATCATCCGCTCATATAGACAACATCATCATGCTCCATATAGACAATATCACTATGCCACTCCACAACACTCTATGCATATTCATCATCACATGCTAATCATCATACTTCTGTTCATTACACTGCTTATAGACATCATCAGCATGCTCCTAATATAAATAGGAATGCTACATGTACTTATTATGGTTTATATGGACACATATTACCATAATGTAGAATTAGAAGATAGTTGATAAAAATATGCATGGTTTCCAAAAACTAACTTTTCAGGACCCTCAAGAAATTGGGTACCAAAGGTCACATCTACTCTTGATGTAGGTGGGCCTTCCCTCCTCAACTAAGAGTAAGTGGATTCTCGATAGTGGATGCTCGCGGCATATGACAGTAGACACAATCTTTTCACATCACTATCGTGAAGAGAGAAGGATATTATCCTTCGGCAACAACCTCAAAGGTTATATTATAGTAATGGTAATATTGTTATCCTCCATCTCCCGTAATAAAGGATGTCTGCCTAGTGACCGAGTTAAAGCATAACCTGCTCAGCATTAGTCATCTTGCTGACCATGGATATGACATTAACTTTGGACAAAAAAATGCCTTATTTATGATAGGTCAACGGAGACATCGCTTTTGAAGGGTAAGAGAGGATAATATTTAGACTTTCTATTTGGCTGGAAATACTAACAATGCAGGTAGATGCCTATATGCTCATAAAGATGAATGGCTACTATGGCACCAGCGTCTTGGTCATGCCAATATGGATAATATATCTAGGCTATCGACCAAGAAGCTAGTTAAGCTTGCCCGACATCACATTCAAAAAGGACAACGTATGTGCCGAATGTGAGTTGAACAAGGCAACCAAGTCATCTTTTCATTCCATAAACTCGTAAGCACTTCTAGACTCTTGCAACTACTCCTAGGATTTATTTGGGCCTAGTAGAGTAGCCTCTTGCGGAAAAACTCTATGCCTTTGTTTTGTTGATGATTTCAAGATTTACTTGGATTTTCTTCTTGCAAATAAAAGTGATGCTATTGGTTTCAGATTTTGTTAAGAAAGTTCAAAACGAAAAAGGCTACATGATTACTCGAATCCGAAGTGATCATGGAGGCGAATTCGAAAATTCTGATTTTGAAAGATTTTGTGATTCTAATGGTTTTGATCATGAGTTTTCTTGTCCAAGAACTCCTCAACAAAATGGTGTTGTGGAGCGGAAGAATAGGACTCTTGGCGATATGGCCAGAGTTATGTTGAACAAGTTTTCACTTCCGAAATATTTTTGGGCTGAAGCTGTCAGTACAGCATGCCATATTTTAAATAGGGTGCTTATTCGTCCTATTACGAAGAAACACCCTATGAGCTTTGGTTTGGGAGAACCCCAAATGTTTCTTATTTTAGAGTTTTTGGATGTAGATGCTTTATCCATAACACCAAAGACAACTTAGGCAAATTTGATGCCAAAGCTGACGATGGTATTTTCCTTGGCTATGCTGCCAAGAGTAAGGGATATAGAGTTTTTAACAAACGCTCTTTAATTGTGGAAGAGTCTACAAATATGACTTTTGATGAAGATAACAGTGCAGCAGCTACTCTTGATGATGATGTTGAGCCATCAACGTATATTCCAATGAACACCACAACCAAAACAAATTCTCTGGAAAGCTTGCCTAAGAAATTCTCTTTCAAGCCATCACATCCAAAAAATTGGTAATCGGTACGGTTTCACGAGGAGTGACTATTAGATCATCATTAAGAGACTCTATTGCTAGCACTGCCTTTATTTCACAAATTGAGCCTAAAAAATTTCTGAAGCTTTCAATGAATTTTGGATTTCTGCTATGCAAGAAGAACTCAACTAATTTGAGAGGAGCCAAGTATGGGAACTCGTTCTTAGACCGGCTAATCACTCGATTATTGGTACTAAATGGGTTTTTAGAAACAAAGTAAATGAAGATGGTTCAGTCACACGCAACAAAGCTCGTCTAGTAGCTCAAGGATACAACCAAGAGGAAGGTATCGACTACGATGAGACGTATGCTTCTGTTGCTAGATTAGAATCCATTCGGATGCTTTGTGCATTTGCAAATTTTCAAAATTTCAAATTATTTCAAATGGATGTTAAAAGTGCTTTCTTGAATGATTTTATTAAGGAGGAAGTTTATGTTAAACAACCCCCTGGCTTTGAAAATCACAAATTTCCCGACCACGTGTTCAAGCTAAAGAAAGCGTTGTACGGCCTCAAACAAGCCCCTAGAGCTTGGTATGAACGGCTAAGCAACTTCTTGCTTGAGAAAGGTTTTTCAAAAGGGAAAATTGACACTACAATTTTATAAAGTCTTTGAAGGACACTATTCTTTTAGTACAGATATATGTAGATATATTATTTTTGGTTCTACTGATGAAACCCTTTGTCAAGATTTTGCCAAGTGTATGCAGACCGAGTTTGAGATGAGCATGATGGGGGAGCTCAACTACTTTCTTGGACTGCAAGTCAAACAATTGTCAAATGGAACCTTTATCTGTCAGTCGAAGTATACAAAGGACATGCTGAAGAAATTCGAACTTGATAATGTTAAACCAATCAGCACTCCTATGGCTACTTCAACCAAACTGGAACCAGATGAAAGCGGTAAACCCGTAGATCAACGTAAGTATCGAGGTATGATAGGCAGTCTACTTTATCTTACTGCTAGTCGCCCTGATATAATGTTTAGCGTTTGCCTGTGTGCTAGATATCAAGCAAATCCTAAGGAATCGTACATGACCGTAGTTAAGCGTATCTTTAGATACCTTAAGGGTACGGTTACAGTGGGCCTATG
Source organism: Iris pallida (assembly GCA_029216955.1). Taxonomy (NCBI): domain Eukaryota; kingdom Viridiplantae; phylum Streptophyta; class Magnoliopsida; order Asparagales; family Iridaceae; genus Iris; species Iris pallida. Next base: position 25,582 of record JANAVB010029103.1, on the reverse strand, counting down.
GTATCCCAAGTCAGCATCCTTTGACCTTATTGGTTACTCTGATGCTGACTTCGCAGGATGCAAGGTCGACCGTAAAAGTACAAGCGGTACGTGCCATTTATTATGAAAGGCTTTAGTCTCTTGGTTTAGCAAGAAGCAGAATTCTGTCGCACTATCCACAACAGAAGCTGAATACATAGCAGCTGGGCGTTGTTGTGCACAAATTCTATGGATGAAGCAAACCCTTGAAGACTATAATTTATCTTTCATGCATATTCCTATCTTTTGTGACAACACTAGTGCAATAAATCTTACTAAGAACCCCATTTGTCACTCACGCACGAAGCACATTGAGATACGATACCACTTTTTGCGTGATCATCAGCAAAATGGTACGATTAACTTAGAATTTATTGACACTGATCAGTTAGCTGATTTCTTCACAAAGCCATTATCCGAAGAGCGCTTCAATTTCCTTTGTCGTGAACTTGGAATTTTAGATGAAGTCGTCATAAATTAAAATACACCTGCGTAAATATTGATTATATTGTGATTCTCTTATGATGAACTTGCTATGAGTACAAGCCGAAAGGGCCCTTCTGACAACAAGGCGTAAAAGCCTAAGCGACACGGTGCACTAGTCTTCAGGACTACCGCTAGCTGGGATCCGGCCCCTGCAGCTAACTCATGGCAAATTCAAAATATTGAATTATAATATAACTCCTTGTTTATTATACGGTACATTTTGATTTATCACTTGCTGATATGCTATTTTTCAATTTCATATTGCTATCTTTCTACTTCTACTATCTAGTTTATTGAATTTCTTAATCATTTATCTTTATAACTTATCATGATTTCCCATACTTAACCAATTTTTTATCCTTCCAGCCTGATTTCAGCTCTGGGACAAGGACCCAGAATTCGGGCCGAACTCTGCCCTTACCAGAGTTCGGGCCGAGTTCGGCCTCCCTGTTCCAGAATCGGGGACAGGTTCCAGCCGTTGATCAAAACTTGATCCAATGGTTCTGATTCACTCCGACCAAGAGAAACCCTTCCCTTATATTTGGTTTCTCTTCCTCCTCCCCCTTTCTTACTACCTTTTCTTCTCCTCCACTATTTTCTCAAAACCCTAACCCTAATTTCTTCTCTATTGTGCTCCATTCTTTCCCAAATTCAAGGAGAAGGGCTATTTTCCAATTCTCTTTCACTGTTCATCATCTATTTGAGGTATAACTCACTCTCTTCTCTATTTCAATTTCTCAATTTTGTGCAATGGCTCCTCGCTTGCTCAACCGTGGGAAGAGAACTCGGACCGAGGGTGCATCCTCGTCGAGTGCTCCTCCTCCCGTTGAGCAACCCGTTGAACAACTACAACCTCCTCATCCGTTGTTCAACCCTTCACGTCCACGTGATCCAAACACTTACGACGACCGACTTTTTATATCACTAGACGCATCCAATGACTGGTTTAGTAATTTTCGGACACGTCCGGTGTTTGCGGGACACTCCATAAATTTTACTATTTTCTCACAGTGCACTCTTTAATGACCTTTGTCTTGATGAACTCGTTACTTCTAATTCGGTCATTTATCGTAGTGCCATACAAATGTTTTATTGCAATTTGACTCATGATGATACTCGTATCTATTCACGTGTTGCGGGTATTGATATCTCATTTGATGACTTTGAATTAGCTGAATATCTTGACCTTATTGAGCCAAATTCTTGGGAGAAGCTTGTTGAAGCTAGATCCTTTATCTTTTTCGAAGGGATTTCTCTAGAGAGTTTCAAGGACGACCTGTGTAGCCCAAACACACGTCCTCGTAATCTCTTGGAAAAGTACCTCAATCCTTACTTCTATGAGCTTCATCGGATCATTTTCAACACTATTCTACCCAAAGCGGGTTCTACCGATGAAGTTACCTACTTTGAGATATCTGTTTTGTACCATCTCCACTTCCATGTTCCCTTTAATCTTCCACGTACCATGATGGACTGGATGATTAACTGTAGGAAGAAACCACGAGCCTTGGTTTATCCCTTATATCTTCCTCTGGTCCTTCGTGCATTTATTGTACCACTTCTTGATTGCCCTTTCTTGCCTGCTCCTGCCTTCCTATCTAAGACACGACGACTTCAGGCAGTCGTAGCCTCTGCCACTTCTGAGCATTCTGAGGATGAGCCGGATGCCCCTCCTCTCGGACAGGATCCTCCTCCTCTTCCAGCCACTCTTGAGTCGCTTCAGGCCATGCTTCACGATCGTTTCACTTTAGAGGACGATCGATGGACTCAGCTGGACTATCGGACCACATTGCAGATGAGTGCTATCAGCAACTCGCTGCATGACATCCGGTATTCCATGTCTCGCGCTCCTTCCTGTAGGAACGATATAGTAAAGCGTAATACTCTAGAGGGGGGTGAATAGAGTTGGCAGCGGAATAATGCTAAATAAAAATTGTTAGCAACACAATCACAGTATATAATCACAGTTGAAATAATGTAAAGGGAGTGTTCAGAAAGCAAACGCAAAGACAGCGATGTATACTGGTATCCATCTGTTGAGGACTAATCCAGTCGGTAGAACTCTTGCTACCAGTTGAATCCACTATAGGAAAAAATGCAAGTTTTCTTACGAAGTCCTTACAACTTCTATAACGCGAGCTTTGATACGAAGAACTCGTCCAACTTCAAATGTGAAGAGGTATTCTTCAATCAAGCCTTCTGATTACAATCTCTCAGAAACTTCTAGACCGTACCGCACTGGCAAATCGACTAGAGGATTGTAACTGGCTTGGGATCTGAAAATGAAAGCCCTAGAAAACTCTTTGGAAGGCAGAAAGCTTTTTAGATAGAGAGAAGACTGAAAGTGAATGAGTGAATTGAAATGATCGAAATCCATCTCTATTTATAGGAATTCCAAAGGGAGAACTCTGTCAGAATTTGGGCAGAATTCGGGCAGAACTCGATGAGCAAATCTCGGTCAAATCCGCAACTGCAGGAGGACCAAGTTCCAGAGAATTCAAAAATCAAACGGCCACCAACCGAACTCTGGCCGAACTCTGGCCGAACTCTGGCCGAGTTCTGTCAGGGTTAGGTTAGGGTTTTAAAATAGATTTTTGGTGATTTTTGAAAATCTTTTTGTAAATATTTTGATAGGTCATTTTAAAAACATTTTGAACTATTTTGGGGATAGCCTATTTGCCAGTACGACTCAGTGTACAATGTATTCCTAGACTCAAATAAAGTAAAAAATTACATTGCATAGGAAGTACAGACTCAAGTAGGTAAACAGATCTTCAGTCTTGAACGGAGTGAATATCCAATCTTGCTTATGTCCAAGAAGCTGAGATGTCCCAACAAGCTTCGTATATCCAGACAGAGTTTTGATCAATTATTAAAATCAGGTTGACTATGACCAATGGGCCAACAATCTCCCCCATTTTGATAATTGACAAACTATGAATGATATAACATTAAGCTTGTTCAAGCTTGTTCAAAAATATCAAAAAAGTAGAAATTGTTCATAACCTGTATTTAACTCAAAAAAAATGTTAGAATCATTTTAATTTTCTCCCCTTTTGTCACTTAGCAAAATAATTGCACAAGAGAAGGCTCCCCCCGCATTAAATGCAGAAGACTCCCCCGCAATCAATGCATAAGTAACAAATAGCGAGAAAAACAAATAAAAGAATATGTAATGTTTCTACAGGTTCAGTAGGTACCTGATCGATTGCCATGAAGCAGATGTTTGCAGCGTCCTCTGAATGTTCATCTTCTGAGTCGCTAGCTTCACTCTCATGCCATATGCTGGTGTTGGCATATTTTCGAGACGTTGATCTTTTCAGGTTGCCTTTTTCATACCTGTTGTTCTTCTTGCTCGATGATGAGTTGATGGGACAGTCCTTCTTCATATGTCCCTTCTTCTTACAGCCATAGCAGACAGCATCTTCTTGATACCAGTTGTTGCTGTTGTTCTCTTTGACTCTCTTCTCATGTCTCATGAATCTTTTGAACTTCCTTGCTAGGAGAGCTTGATCTTCAGCGTCAGATCCACTGGTGTCTGAGTCATCTTCAGCAACTTTTCTGTGCTGAGCCTTGAGGGCGATAGTCTTCTCCTTTGGTACAGGTTCTTCAAAATCTTGTAGCTCCTGTTCATGAGTGAGTAGTTTACCCATGAGTACTTCAAGTGACATTGTGGTGAGGTCGTTTCCTTCAATGATAGCTGTAGCCTTCGAAATCCAGTTCTTGGTGAGAGCTCGCAGGAGTTTGCGAATCTTTTCGTGGTTACTGTAATCTTTGCCTAAGGAGGACAAAGGGTTTACAATATCCAAGAACCTCTCGAACATTTGTGTGACTGTTTCATTTGGCTTCATTTTGAACGCCTCGTACTCTTGAGTAAGTCTGCTGACTTTTGACTCCTTGACTTGAGTCGTGCCTTCATGTGTACATCGAGAAGCTTCCACACACCATTTGTCGTTGTGCATGTAGATACCCTGTTAAATTCTGTTCTGTCTAAGGCACAAAAAAGAGCATTAATGGCACGTGCGTCAAGACTGGCCTTTTTCTTTTCTTCCTCTGTATAACTGCTTTGGGGTTTTTCAACCAAAACTCCCTCGACATTTATATGAGGTGGCTTCTGATAGCCATCAAGAACAATAGCCCATAAGTCAAAATCAAGAGATTTTAAGAAGAAACTCATCCGTGTTTTCCAATAAGTGTAGTTAGTACCATCAAACAGAGGGGGTCTGTTTGTGGTCTGACCTTTACTTGTGAATTTCATAGTAGCCATGTGATGTGCTGTGATCTAATAAATATAAATAAATAATAGCACTGTTACCTCGCTTTACCTGTAACACCAGCTCTGATACCAATTGTAGGAATGATATAGTAAAGCGTAATACTCTAGAGGGGGGTGAATAGAGTTGGCAGCAGAATAATGCTAAATAAAAATTATTAGCAACACAATCACAGTATATAATCACAGTTGAAATAATGTAAAGGCAGAGTTCAGAAAGCAAACGCAAAGACAGCGATGTATACTGGTATCCCTCTGTTGAGGACTAATCCAGTCGGTAGAACTCTTGCTACCAGTTGAATCCACTATAGAAAAAACTGCAAGTTTTCTTACGAAGTCCTTGCAACTTCTACAACACGAGCTTTGATACGAAGAACTCGTCCAACTTCAAATGTGAAGAGGTATTCTTCAATCAAGCCTTCTGATTACAATCTCTCAGAAACTTCTAGACCGTACCGCACTGGCAAATCGACTAGAGGATTGTAACTGGCTTGGGATCTGAAAATGAAAGATCTAGAAAACTCTTTGGAAGGCAGAAAGCTTTTTAGATAGAGAGAAGATTGAAAGTGAATGAGTGAATTGAAATGATCGAAATCCATCTCTATTTATAGGAATTCCAAAGGGAGAACTCTGTCAGAATTCGGGCAGAACTCGATGAGCAAATCTCGGTCAAATCTGCAACTGCAGGAGGACCAAGTTCCAGAGAATTCAAAAATCAAACGGCCACCAACCGAACTCTGGCCGAACTCTGGCCGAGTTCTGTCAGGGTTAGGTTAGGGTTTTAAAATAGATTTTTGGTGATTTTTGAAAACCTTTTTGAAAACCTTTTTGATAGGTCATTTTAAAAACATTTTGAACTATTTTGGGGATAGCCTATTTGCCAGTACGACTCGGTGTACAATGTATTCCTAGACTCAAATAAAGTGAAAAATTACATTGCATAGGAAGTACAGACTCAAGTAGGCAAACAGATCTTCAGTCTTGAACGGAGTGAATATCCAATCTTGCTTATGTCCAAGAAGTTGAGATGTCCCAACAAGCTTCGTATATCCAGACAGAGTTTTGATCAATTATTAAAATCAGGTTGACTATGACCAATGGGCCAACACTTCCATGCCCATTCCTATGGAGCGAGATCCCGATCGTGAGGGTTTTCGTATTGATGACCCTTGGGTTCGTCGCTACATGGATCCGGACTCGGCTTTTGTGGACCCACGTCGCTCCTTTACTGATCCTTCGGACGATGTCGGGCCCTCTCGTGCTCGTTGATGGTTTTGGACTACTACTTGAGGCTGCTACTGGAGATCTTAGATTATGCTTTCTGATTTCTGTCTTAGTTATTTTTATGTACTTGGTACACTCTTTATGATTTAGTGACTCTAGTTATGAGTTGTGACTCTTATTTTTCTGGTAGTTCTATTATTCTATGACATTTGCTTGTTCTGTTAGTTCCTATGTTGTTTCTTCTCTTTGGTGTGTTTGCCCATTATTACTTGATTCTTATTATATTGCTAAATGCCAAAGGGGAAGATATATGTATATTCTGTGTATATTCTTTTTGGTATATGTGCTTTTCTGGTGCTTTGGGAGATATTCCTTATCCGGCCAACAGGTTCAACGCATTGTTTACGGGGGAGCTATCTTGTTTAGCTCGGCACTGATTATGGGGGAGCTATGCTGTGTCCAGGTATGAATATTGAATATACATTTATTATTTTGTCAATTATCAATATGGGGGAGATTGTTGACACAAAGTCACAGTCAACCAAATATTGATAACATTGACTAAATAATACTTGTAATAATTCAATACGACACACGACGTCTACATCAAGCTCAAGTCAAACGACAGCTCAGTCTTTACAATTCAGTTATATATGAGTCTGTATTTTATACTTTTATTGAGTCTAGATTGATGTAAACTGTGTCATGCTGAGCTCTTGGGACTTGACCTATAGCCTACCCAATAATCCCTAAACTCCACCATTCAAAAAATGTCCATTGGTCCCCAAGAACCAGTTCTGTGCTCTGGAGACAGAGTTCGGGCCGAACTCTGCCTCCACACAGAGTTCGGGCCGAACTCTGTCCCCTAAAAATCAGCAACCTTAATTTTAGGGTTAGCTGGTTGCAAGTTGTCCAACGGCCAAATATTTGAAATTTTTTACCCGAATTCTGGCCGAATTCTGCCTACAAAAACCCTATAAATAGGCCTAGAATTCTCTCATTTCAAATCATCCAATCTTCTCTTCTCTTCTCTCTTAAGCTCAATAAGCCATACCCTTCCCATCTACTAGCCACAAGCTTCTTAAGTCTCGAGTGCTCAGCATCTCTCAGTTAGGAGTCTTGTGCAAGTGTTGAAGAAGTCGCTTGGAAAATTCCGAGCAAATCGCCACTACGATCCTCTGTAAGAAGTTGACGTGCTCTTCTGAAGAAAAGGCACGGGTTGTAAACTACTATTTCACAAATAGTGGATTTAATTCTGAGCTAGAGTTCTCAGGCCTGGACTAGTCCTCCATGAGGGAAACCAGGTTAAAATCGGCTGTATTTGCGTATGCTCTCTTGATTCTCACTTTAAATTTCGCATTTACTCTGATTAGTTTTATTTGTGATAGAGTTAATTTTAAAGTGGATATTATCTCTATATACTCTATTTACCCCCCTCTAGAGTTGCCATCTGTTCTTCAATAATGACGCCTAAGACGGCTCACTTCTGAGATTTCGACATTTCCCAACACAGATTTTACCATTAATACAACATCTCAGTGTAATCATATCCAAGAGATTTTGCCATTTTCCAACACAGATTTTACCTTATTCAAAATAAATTCTGGCGGTGCAAATTCTACTCATATTAGTGGTATCAGTGCCATTCACCATAATTAATGGTGATCGATACGAAAACATTGGTTTCTTTTTCACAACCCTTTAAAATCTATTTACACAGCCAAACAGCCAAACTAATTCATCTTCACGAGCCTTCAAAACTAATTTATATAGATTCAAAACAAAACTAAACAGCCAAACTATTTAAAATTCACAACCCTACAAAACAGTCCTAAATGTAACACTCTCCGTCTTATATATACCATTCTCCATCCTACATGTATCACGTCCTACCTCCGTCCTAAATGTACCATTCTCCGTCCTATATTGACCATTCTCCATCCTACATGTATCATTCTCCGTCCTACATTTACCATTCTCTCCGTCCTAAATGTACCATTCGCCGTCCTAAATGTACAATTCTCCGTCCAAAATGTACCATTCTCCGTGTTAGAGGAACGGAGAATGGCAATTAACAGCCAAACATCCAAACTAATTAATCTTCACGAGCCTTCAAAACCAATTTATATAGATTCAAAACAAACCTAAACAGCCAAACTATTTAAAATTCACAACCCTACAGAACAGTCCTAAATGTACCATTCTCCGTCTTATATGTACCATTCTCCGTCCTACATGTATCATTCTCCGTCCTACCTCCGTCCTAAATGTACCATTCTCCGTCCTATATGGACCATTCTCCGTCCTACATGTATCATTCTCCGTCCTACATTTACCATTTTTTGTCCTAAATGTACCATTCGCTGTCCTAAATGTATAATTCTCCGTCCTAGATGTACCATTCTTCGTGTTAGAGGAACGGAGAATGGCCATTAACAGTCCCAAAAATTGTTCCATACTAAGTTAAAAAGCATATAATAGCACCCAAAAAATGTTAACAATAGAAAAATTCTACAGAACCCAAACACCAGACTCGAACCTAGGCCTTCCATGTAAAAGCCAAACAGCACAACCAACTAAGCCTGGAAAGACATCAATAATGCTAAGTCTACTTCCAAATGCTTACAACACTTCTACAACCTTTACCCATTGCGGACATGTGGGCCATAGCCCACATGTCAGCAATGGGTGAAGGTTGTAAGAGTGTTGTAAGCATTTGGTTGTAACTGTAGCATTATATCCCCAACTTCTAATAAGGAATAGGAAGAGTCGGTTAGGAACGTGTATATATATATAGGGGTCCCCATTCATCTGAGTAGGTTGCACATTTAGCATGGCTCCAAAAAGATCATCTGGTTGGGAACCATTGCCAGAGTCTTCTTCCAGTCGTCGTCGATCCTCTCCGCATGGAGCACCCTCTACGCCGTCTCCGGCCCATGACTGGCTGGCAGCGGCTGGGGACTTCCTGACCTCCTGCGGGTTGTCACTGGAGGTCATCGCTCGACCTCTTCATCCGGCGCCCAACTTTGACCTGTTGCCAATCACTCCGGAGGAACGGGATTCTCTGGAGAAGAGGGAAGCATTTGCCGCCTGTGCCATAGGGCGGGTGTGCACACCATGCAGGACTTTGCGGAGATCCTCCGCGAGGCCAGTGAGGGCTAGACTTTTTTTTTCATTTTTTTACAGTTTTTGTCCTCCTCTTGTATACTTCTCCGAGAATGTTCCGGCGACGAAGCTGGGATTTAATAAAATATAATATTTTGTTAACTCAATTTGTTTTCGGCTACAATCAAACTTTTACAACCTTCTTACAACTTACACCCATTTGCTAACTATAGCATTGCTCTTTATAATTAACAAATCTTGTTACGTCAAATCCATATATCAGCGATGATATCCCCATCAATGACTTGTTACGTCATAGAATTGATTATGCTGCCAGCGTCAATCTTGCCGTCAAATCCATCTTAAATATGATTACAAAGTAAAATAGAGGACAACTTTGAGTGTTTCAATTTTACTTTTTTCAAGTACATAGTCTTCTTATTTTTAAAAATTTAATCAAATATTCGAAACATGGAAATATTGAGATTAAACTTCACATTCTTAAATATGTTGTCAAATTTTTTAAATAAACATGTTTCTACCACATTTTTTCTGCCAAATTTTTCAATAATTTATACGGAACACGTGGATATATACTAGTAATAATAGTAATAAATTTAATTTTGGAAAGTAGTTTTTAAAATTAGGGTCTCAAAATCACAAAGATTTATGTAGTGATTTCACATGGATATACTAGTAATAATAGTAATAAATTTAATTTTGGAAAGTAGTTTTTTAAATTTAATAGTAACAAATTCGACCGTCTTATACTAGTAATAATAGTAATAATTTAATTTAAGACTCAAAACTATTCTAATTTTTTCTACTTCCCAAGGTCACATAAGACGGTCGAATTTTCCCTCTACTTCTCTCAAACCCTCTTCCTTCTCCCAAACCCTCTCCCAAACCCTCTTCTAATCAAAATGCCGCCGAAGAAACAACGACCGTCGCCGAAGGGGAAGAATCCACAAAGGGATGCGATACAGGCCCGAAGGACAGAACTTGCAAGGGCGGCGAAAAACCAATTATGGTCGCTAGGGCAGAGGCCGAAAGGGCAGCGGCGGAAGCAGCGGCGGCGGCAGCAACGATGAAGCGGAGGCGGCAGCCAAGCCACATGCAAAAAAGGCTAAAACACTCATTGTTCGACAAAGACCGACAAATCTATCTTCGATACAGAGTCGTTGGAAGACTCAACTTATGAAGATCGAAGGCGTACTCAAGCGAAGGCTAAGGTGGCAACGGATACAGAGTCATCAGCGTACTCTGTGGATTTTGAATCCTCATCAGAAGAGGAAAATGAAGAGGAAGAGCAATCATTAAATAAGTCCCGGGCTGGAGAGGAGGTAAAAAATTTAAAGACTCAAAAACTGAGAAGATTTACATTAAATATTTCAAGAAAAAGGCTGTTATGCCTAAAACATCAATTAAGATGGATGATGTCGAAAACGAAGCTTTCCTGGATATATTGAAATTCTATCAATTGGAGAAACTGAACAAATCCTGTCTTGAGAAAATCTTCCAAACAATAGTAAGAGAATTTTACTCAAATCTTCCGGCTAAAATTAAAGAAAAAGAAGAGGATCAACCACTGGTATTTCTGAGAGGGAAACTGATTAGGGTAAATGCTGCTGTCATCAACGAATTTTATGGATTTGATCCAGTTCCTGAGTTTGATATGAAAGATATTGATAATGTTTCCATGACGGATGCAATTCAAGAGATTACAGGGGTTTCGATGGGTGCCAAGACAGTAGGAACCCTAGAGGGGGGGTGAATAGGGTCACGCTAACTAATCAAGTACTTAGCATAAGTTAATGGACAATTTAAAAATAAAGTGCAAGAGAAGAAGCAATAACAATACCGACACACGATATATCCTGGTATCCTCCCAAGAGGCACTCCAGTCCCGAAACTCTCTCCGGCTTTAATCCACTATTTGAGCAAATAGTTACACACGAGTTTGGATCCGAAGAACTCGCCAACTTCTTACACGAGAGTTTGGATACGAATACTCCCCAACTTCAACCGAGAGTTTGGATACGAAGACTCTCCAACTTCAACCGAGAGTTTGGATACGAAGACTCTCCAACTTCAACCTTTCACAATCGGTTTTGATCTCCTTACAATAGGATGAAGATCTTTCTTTTCAACTCAATAACTCTAACACAATTTGTGGATGGCAAATAAAAGCTTTGTAGAGTTGTTTGTGGATAGGCTTTGGTGGTTTAGAAATTTTTAGGCTCAAAGCATCAACCTTGAATGAAGGGGTTAAAGGCTATTTATAACCAAAGTATTGAAAAGAGCCAAAGGCAACATTTCAGTTACGAACCGGCATACCGCCGGTATGATCCGGCATACCGGCGGTATACCGGTCTGGGATTGCAACGGCTAGAAATATAGCCGTTAGGATTATTAACGGCTGGAAATCCGATCGTTGGAATTTCAACATTTCGGAAGCGGTATACCGTCGGTATGATCCGGTATACCGTCGGTATGCCGGTTTTGTAAACAGAAACTTTCTGTGAACAAAACCGGTATACCGTCGGTATACACCGGTATACCGTCGGTATGCCGTTTTCCACCAAAAATGATCCTGGGCTTATTTCTGCCCTAGCTTTCGATTTTGCCATCCGTTTCTTGTGTTTACAATAATTCCTAGACTCATTACTGACTCTAGATAAACTTAGGCAGGTGCAGGCTTCTTCAGAGTCTTGAAATGATGATGGCATGGCTTGGCTTCTTCCTTTGATATGTGCTGGCTTTTTCCCTTGGCGGCAGCTGTCCAAAGATATCCAGTTTGCGAAAACTGAATACCTTTCGGGGGCTTTGCCTCCGAACCCCCGACGAGGGGCGCTGCCCCCTCGACCCCCGTTCGCTAACCGGGCAGCGGAACCCCCGAGTGCGTGGCTCCGGAGATGTCGTCGGGTGGTTCAGAGAAATCTTGTGGGATCCATCGTCTTTGGCCCATGAAGATTTCTTCATTGCATTGCATATGTCCACATTGATCTTGCTAATTGCTTTTCTGTAAATACATGTTAGACGAACAAAGCAATATACATGTAGCAAGAATGATAAGATAAAAGCACATTAGGACTATGCTGAGTTTAAGTATAAGTGCTAAGGTGATAGCATAAATGTTAGTGATATCATAATGATTAAACTTAATTGAATGACCACAATCACAAACATAGTTTTGATTTTGGCAACCCGATTAAATTTAAGATAGATAAGCTCATATCACTAATATATAAACCAATAGGCACATATCACCAAAGGTATAAGTATAAGTAGAAATGCTATAGCGATAGTATGAAGATTAGTGATAAAGAAATGCTAAACTTAACATATTAACCATATTCAAAAACATGATACAATCATTGGGCTAACAATCTCCCCCTTTTTGATTATGGCAAATCGGTTAAGTTTAGTATGGACACAATAGATGCATGTATCACTAATATAAAAAAGACATAAGCCAATATCACTAATAGCATACTACTTAGATTACTTATAAAAGCATACTTAACTTACTTCTCCCCCTTTGACATGATCAAAATAGGCTCCCCCGTACTAAGAGATAAAATAAAATCAATCTCAAGCATAGAAATCAGAGCATTGGGAACTTATAGACAATCATGATTAGAAATACTAATAAAAAATAATGGGAGAGAAGTGTGTAAAGACAAGTGTGTAAAACTACATACCAAATGTAGAGTACTAAATAAAAAATTGCTTGTCAAAACACAATATGGTTGGTAAAAGTAAAAGTATTTGAAAAACAAGAAATAAGTAGTTTACCAACTTGAAATCCAAGGAATAAATCCAAAACACAATAGGATATGAAATATTGCTCCAGTTTTGGAAGAGAATTATGAAATAAAGGATTTCAAACAAAAGCCATGAGGAATAGATAATTGCAACTAATAGATACCAATTGATACCAATTGGAAAGATGTAAACTTGAAACATTGATCAAAGAAACCATTAATAATCATAATTGTCCACAAATAAATAGTGGAACAAAATAAAAGAATGATCAATGTAAAATATTGCAATTGATATAAAGTGATCTTATTATTTGCAAGATCTATATGCTTATCCAAGTTCATGCATTTGAACTCAATTACCTTATCATGCTATATGAATACCCTTTAGATAATCATGAAGGTAAAGGAGAAAAATACTTGAGAAAGAGAAATTCAGTCGACTTGAATGCTCCCCCTCAAAGTACGACCTAAAGATGATAAAAATTATAAATTTTGGATAAGTCCTCAACAAGGAAAGCCAAATCAATTAAGCATATAAGGAAAGCCAAAGCAATGAAACACAATAGTCATCAAGATAAGATATGAAAGTTAATATTAACAAGAAGACTTATTTTACCTATATAAAAGAGAGATACTATGATGAAGACAATTGGATACACTCTCATAAATCCTTCACAAATAAAAGTATCATGACCTCATTCACTAAGATATGAAAAAGAAGAAGGTATGGGTCCATGATGAACTAGGTATACGACATATTTAAGGGTATAAATGAATTGAATCAATTAATTTGCTCTCCCTCAAAATATGCGTATCTAGTTCCAAAGCACTTATAGTATAAAATAGATAACTCCAAGATCTAGGGGTAAATCAACTATGGATTTCTCCCCCTTGCTCGATGCATATAAGGCTACAATATCGTCAAAAGACGAAAATATCATCTTTAGTCAAGAAGAGATAACCAATTAATAGCCACTAAAGATGAGAAATCAAAATATTCCAATAAAGCACATATAATCAAAAGATGGCATACATTAGTCTATATAGAAGAATCTCATATTTAAATATGATAGATCAATATGTAATCCTTTGAGAAAATGTCATCATGAAAAAGAATAAAGTCAATTAAGAACAATCATGATGAAAGACATAATATAGCTCAAAAAAAATAAAAAAAAACTCAAACATCATGTCCATGATTATCTAATTAAGAAATAATCAACCAATTTATTGCTTTGCATGGACTAGGTATGTTTTATCACATATGTACCCATCAACCGGGTAATATCCAAACTTTGCTACTTCTAAATGAAAGACCAATAAAGTTCAAATAGCAAAGGTCATATGTAAATCATGAGTAGTCAAAGTAGAGTAATAAATTGACTTGACATTTACAAAATTAGATAGTTTAGGACTACTTAATCATTAGGATCATTCATAAAGAAAACAAATGAATAAAATGATCTAATGAATCTCATCAAGAGAAAATCACAAATCCAAAAAAATAGAAAAGAGTCATTCTCATTTTAAAAGATTGCAATTATAATCAAGAAGATGTAGAAGATAATATGAAATCATGACTCAAAAGTGAGAGAAATTTAAGAGATACATGCTAATGACTAATAAGGAAGGAGACTTAAAGAAAGGAATCACAAACCTCCAAGAGAAACAAGATCTAATCAAAAATTTGTAAAACTAGTTTAAGAGAACATATATAAAATATGATACAAATTATACATTTAGAAGAATTAAAGATCTTGTTTATGTAAACTAGCATATCATATATAGATTGAAAAGAAAAACAATAGCTAGATGAGTGGAAGTGAACCAAAATTATATAGCTTAATAATATACTCAAATAAGAAAACTATATAATCCAAATAAGATTAATGAGGGAAGCCATTAACAAGATAAATGTGCTCATTAAATCTTAAGTCACTAACACTAAAAATACTTGCTTAAGCAAAGAGTTCTCAATAAGTATAATACATTTTGAATGATCAAAATGATTTGTAAAATCTTATTAAGCAAGGATAAGAGTATAAGATAACAAAATAAAAGAATTAGACTCTTATCAAGTATAGGCCAAAAGAGATACTCATGAAAACATAATAAAATAAATCTTTTGCCAAGTATTGAGATTTACCCAAGATAATGAAATGATAGATCGATCTAGAGAATGCAAAATACTATAGCCATTATAAAATAAGTGTATTATCTAGAAATGGGAAAATCTCAACACAAAAGCTCAAACCATAGTAGCTAAATTCATGAGAAATATGATGTAACAATTACATGTATTCTCATGTGCTACAAAAACTATTGGACAACAATAATTCAAAAAGAAGTATAAACCCAAGGAATGAGCAAAGAAAGATCATTAAGATCAAGAAAGCTAAATGCTAAAGATATCAAGAAGTACATTTTTCAAAGAGCTATCATAGTGCACCATAGTATATATAGAAGATATCGATTTGAAAATGTGCACTAAAAATGGAGGTAAATATAAAAAACACACAAAGCACAAAACCATGTGATTCTTAAAAGAACTTCCATAATTAGTCATGAGCAAGACATAAATAAACACTTCTCTCAACATCCTAACTTAAAGGTATAAAACAAATAAATATCAAAAGTTAGGAATCATTTATATATATAAAACTATATATATCACTAATAGGCATACATGAAAAGATCAAGAATCAATTAAAAACATGTATCCATAGTGCCAACCAAAAAGTCAAGATATATCAAAAGAGACTTTAAGGAAGAAGCTAATTGATTCAAGAAGCATAAATTTGGTCAAAGGAATCAATAGCTAAAGTATGAGATAAGCACAAGTTTGAAGATAACAAGTATAATTAAATACTCTTCAAGTCAATATAAAACTTTAGCTTAACTCATATGCCCACATAAAGATATTTATACAAAAATATATATCAATAAGAAATACATGATCTACATAGAGATGGAAATTTTAATGAATATAGTCATGTATCCTTAATGAAGGTTTGAAAAACTATCATAAATTCAAAACACATATAAATAAGCTTTATTAGGCTAAGAAATAATTGATTCATAAGAGGTTTAATCAAAATAAAACATAAGAATCAATAATGAATATATTATGTGAGCACAAGGTTAAAGTAAAAGTATAAGTATATACTTGTCAAGTGATAAGAAGCTTGTGCTAAACACATATATTCACAAATACTGATTAAGATAAATATGACATATTAAACAAACCGGCAAGAAGTAACTATTTCAAAAACTTAAAGACGGAGAGTTAAAATCATATTAACTCAAATCAAAATCAAGCTCCTATGGACTAGAGTGATATGCATGCTTTATAATAAAGATTAAGAATAACGAGCATGCATATATAAATATGTCACACTAATAGAGAATGAGTGATAAACTACATAGTGTGAACTAATCATTTAAGCCGAGTAACTAGTCATGCTAGATAAAAGAATTACTAAGAAAATTAACAAACAAGCTAGTATTGTATCTCACATTGATTTATATAGAAGGCAACTGAAGGATATCAATGTGAGCTAGTAGCAAGACATCAAGAGAAACATGCTAGATTCTACAAATATAAACAATTTAAAGAGAATCGCTTAGCATGTTACCAAAGTGGCTCTAGTGGCCACGCATGTGTTGGTACAATTGCTTGGAAGATGACCTTTGAGCTTTGCAACCACCAACACGTTCCTCGATGCTATGTCCCGATATGAGAAGCTCCACCTACAACATTAGACGAAGACTTTGGTATCTAAATAAACTTGGATCCACATTTATTAGCTTTAGGGACCCATATAGCACTTACTCTAGCATTGGTAGTAAAGGTCCTATGAATAGGGCATGTAAAGCTCATGTGTCCAATGCGAGAGCAATAGAAGCACCTAATACTAGTGTGTGCACATGTATCAGAATGATTATGATTATCAACATGTGACATACTAGAATGATGAATATCTCTAGAGTGAGCATGAGAAGATTTGGTTTTAAGAATATCATGTTCTAATAGCAAATCATCATGCAAACAAGTAAGAGAATCAAATTTAACATTTAAAGCATTATTCTCTTTTTTAAATAAAATAATTCTAGAGATAAAAGTATCATTTTGTTTCTTTAAAGTGTCAATAGAAGAATCATGCAAATGATTTAGCTCATGAGTTTGCCTCTTAAGATCTTCTATTGATGAGGAAAGATTTGATTTTCAAAATTAAAGCCTCATTCAAACTCTTTAAAGAAACACATGATGAGTTTTGAGAATCAAGTCTAGATAATAAAACATTGTTTTTATTTCTCAATAACTCATTAGCTTCTTCTAAATGAACAACCTTTTCAGAAAATTCTTCATTTGTAAAATAAAGGTTATCAAGAATCTCTAAGGATTGTTTAGCCATGGCTTTCCACTTAGAACATTTCTTGCATTTAGAAACCATGATTGTCTATGCTACTAGAAATAAAACCCTCTTTATCGGAGGAAGAGGAGTACGATGCCATAGAAAAAATAACAAGGATCTACTCTAAGGATGTTAAGCCTAACAATAGAGTCCTTGCTCCGATACCAATTGTAGGAACCCTAGAGGGGGGGTGATAGGGTCACGCTAACTAATCAAGCACTTAGCATAAGTTAATGGACAATTTAAAAATATAAGTGCAAGAGAGAAGCAATAACAATACCGACACACGATATATCCTGGTATCCTCCCAAGAGGCACTCCAGTCCCGGAACTCTCTCCGGCTTTAATCCACTATTTGAGCAAATAGTTACACACGAGTTTGGATCCGAAGAACTCGCCAACTTCTTACACGAGAGTTTGGATACGAAGACTCCCCAACTTCAACCGAGAGTTTGGATACGAAGACTCCCCAACTTCAACCGAGAGTTTGGATACGAAAACTCTCCAACTTCAACCTTTCACAATAGGTTTTGATCTCCTTACAATAGGATGGAGATCTTTCTTTTCAACTCAATAACTCTAACACAATTTGTGGATGACAAATAAAAGCTTTATAGAGTTGTTTGTGGATAGGCTTTGGTGGTTTAGAAATTTTTAGGCTCAAAGCATCAACCTTGAATGAAGGGGTTCAAGGCTATTTATAACCAAAGCATTGAAAAGAGCCAAAGGCAACTTTTCAGTCACGAACCGGCATACCGCCGGTATGATCCGGTATACCGGCGGTATACCGGTCTGGGATTGCAATGGCTAGAAATATAGCCGTTAGGATCATTAATGGCTGGAAATCCGACCGATGGAATTTCAACATTTCGGAAGCGATATACCGTCGGTATAATCCGGTATACCGTCGGTATGCCGGTTTTGTAAACAAAAACTTTTTGTGAACAAAACCGGTATACCGTCGGTATACACCGGTATACCGTCGGTATGTCGTTTTCTACCAAAAATGATCCTGGGCTTATTTCTGCCCTAGCTTTCGATTTTGCCATCTATTTCTTGTGTTTACAATAATTCCTAAGACTCATTACAGACTCCAGATAAACTTAGGCAGGTGCAGGCTTCTTCAGAGTCTTGAAATGATGATGGCATGGCTTGGCTTCTTTCTTTGATATATACTGGCTTTTTCCCTTGGCGGCAGCTGTCCAAAGATATCCAGTTTGTGAAAACTGAATACCTTTCTGGGGCTTCGCCCCCGAACCCCGGACGAGGGGAGCTGCCCCCTCGACCCCCGTCCGCTAACCGGGCAGCGGAACCCCCGAGTGCGTGGCTCCGGAGATGTCGTCGGGTGGTTCAGAGAAATCTTGTGGGATCCGTCGTCTTTGGTCCATGAAGATTTCTTCATTGCATTGCATATGTCCACATTGATCTTGCTAATTGCTTTTCTGCAAATACATGTTAGACGAACAAAGCAATATACATGTAGCAAGAATAATAAGATAAAAGCACATTAGGACTATGCTGAGTTTAAGTATAAGTGCTAAGGTGATAGCATAAATGTTAGTGATATCATAATGATTAAACTTAATTGAATGACCACAATCACAAACATAGTTTTGATTTTGGCAACCCGATTAAATTTAAGATAGATAAGCTCATATCACTAATATGTAAACCAATAGGCACATATCACCAAAGGTATAAGTATAAGTAGAAATGCTATAGCGATAGTATGAAGATTAGTGATAAAGAAATGCTAAACTTAACATATTAACCATATTCAAAAACATGATACAATCATTGGGCTAACAAAGACCCCTCAAAATGTATACAAAGATCAATTAAAAACTTTGTATAAATTGTTGCATGCCTACGTATCTCAAACACTCAACCCTACTGGACATGAGTTTTCCATCCATCCCGAGAGAGTAAAATTTCTTTATATATGGGGAAGAAAAAAAGGATGGATATAGGTTCCTACATGTTCAGTAGAATGATGCATCTCGTGGATAAACCAACTGCAAGGACAGCTCTCCCTTTCGGAGGATTTGTATGCTCGATGGCTAATAAACATTCTGTCCCAAGCTTAGCAGGGGATGTTTTATTAAAAACAAAGGCCCCATGAAAAACTAACCTTCACTCGAATGTTTGGAAAACGGGCAGTAGCTGCAAGCAAACCATCAATATCTGGAAAACCATCAACTTATGGAATCAAAAACACTAAGGACAGGGTTGATGACCTATACAATTTTTTTGCTACAAACTTTGAGAATGTCTTCAAAGAGATGAAGACTATATCCGACAACCAGAAATTGATTCTGGATAAGATTAACCAGATAGAGGTTGAATTTGCTGACCAAGAATAAGATTTTCCTTTCCTCGTGAAGAAGATAAATGGGGCTAGCCCAAACTCTTATGTAAAAATACACACTGTGCACATTGACACTTTAATGCTAGCCATCACTTTGATACTTCTATTTATGTTTCTGGATGTCATTTCTACATATAAAGTGAGTCAATACTGACTATAATTTTTCTTAATCCGTCCCTCAAGGTGTAGGTGAAGGATATTTTGAGAAAGAAGAAGTAGGAAAAAAAAGAAAAGAAACAAGAAGAAGAAGATGGAGACGGCTATGAAGATTCATCTTTTGAGTTTTGAATGTCTCTTATTTCAATTTGGATGTAATATTTGACTTGTAATATGGTTCTGAATATTTGTTGGTCATGGCGGACAAACTAAATTTTGTATTTGAAATATTGTAAGACTAAACTTTTCGTTTGTACTAAGTGCATAGTTCGTAATTTGTTTTGAAAATATAATATGGTCTTGAATTTAGAGTAGGTCTGATATTTATTTGGATTATTGTATTGTGAATTATGCAGGTTCTATGTTGAATTACTAACGTGGATTGGGCAGATTACTGTAACGTGGATTGGGCAGATTACTGTAACGTGAATTATGCAGTTTATTGGACTTGGAATGAAGTATACTTAATTTGATTATAATTTTTTGGTTGAAGCGTTTATTTTGTTGGCAGTTGGCCTTCATAGATGATATTGATATTTGGTGTATTCCTTTGATTTGTAGATGCCCATCACAGATTTCATGAGTCCTGGGTGCATTGCTAGGGTTTACAGGTGGCCTCATTACGGATGCATTTCTGGGATCACTGAAACTTTATTTGATTGTAATGTGTTTTTCTTTCTGTAAAAAATTATTACATCGATGCCATCAGTATGAATTCGATGCCAGTGCCTCTTCATCCCTTGTTATTGCTGAAGCAAAATTGTAATCCTGCCTGTTCATCCCTTGTTTTTGCGGAAATATAATTGTAATCCTGCCTGTTCATCCTTTGTTATTGCCATCAGTACATCGATGCCATCAGTATGAAGTCGATGCCAGTGTAATGCATAATGTAATGTAAGAAAAATTTTCTTTGATAGTAGGTTAATTATATTCAAACATTCGTAAGAAATTTTGTTCAGCCATACAGTGGAAGCCTGATAAAATGATATTCGGATTATCTTGAAAATGATTTAATATTAAATGAATGTACTATGGTAAATGATATTAAAAATACTGTAAATATTTGGTAAAAAATATGAGATACTTGAACATTTCCAGTCCTAAATGTACCATACTTTGTTAAAAGCACAGAGTGTCCGTTCTCCGTTTTCAAAGACTCCGTGTTAAAAGCAAAGAGAACGGCCATTCTCCATCCATTCGCCGTGTGAAAAGCAAAGAGAATGGCCATTCTCCGTCTATTTGCCGTGTTAAAAGCAAAGAGAATGGCCATCCTCCGTGTTAAAAAGAAAGAGAATGGCCATTCACCGTCCAAATAAAATATTCTCTTCGAAAAAATTATCATTAGAAAAGTAAAAAATATTTCGTCCGATCAATACAGATTTTTTTTAAATAAGTGAGCAGATGATCCGCCCGACCTCAGAAGCAGGTTTCCTCAGATCCCTACCACCACCGTGACATGTAGCTTTATTAACAAAATATAAAATTATTAGATGAAAAATAAGATTTCTGACAATGGCATGGACAGTAAAATTAGAGTGGCGCCGCTGGTACTTCTTCTTGTTCGAGGAGGTTTCGACGACGTCCGACGCGAAGAGGACCGATTTTCTCGGCGCAGCTGGTACTCCTCATTGTTCTAGGAGGGCTCGACGACGTTCGACACGATCCGGACCGATTCTTATTTCCTTCTTCATCTCCGTTTCTCTTTCCACCACAACCACCAATACCACCACCACGACGGCCTGTAACCAAAAAAATTACGAAATATTAAATTGGATGGACTTTTGAGAGAGTAAATATGAGTTAATTTAGGGTGTTCTGTAGCTCCCCTTCCCGAAAAATTTTGAAATATTTTTTTTATTTTATTTATTTGATTTAAATGGGGATTTTACGATTTTTATAAATGTTTATTTAGTTAATTATTACGGTAGATGATTTTAACCATAGATGAGTTTTGAAGTACCAGACGACTAGGAATCATGGCACGAGTAGTGCAGCGGCGTGCCTCGACTAGTATATTAGCCATGCCAAGGGAGATCCAGCCATAAGTGTGTCCTAACTAGGAAAACCAGATTAAGTTACGACTTAACCCTCACCGATGAACTATTTATTTATTAATTATAATATTTAGTTTTAGGGTACCCGGTTGTACCAAACTAGTACAAATTGGGCCCAAACCAAGCCCAAGCCTATGTAGACATACTTTTAGGTGTGTACAAATATTTCATAGCTTTTGGGGTAGACTTAACGATATTTCCTAAATTTTGGTTATTTATACAAAGTGGGTATTTTTATATTATTATTATTATTATTATTATTATTATTATTATTATATTATTATTATTATTATTATTATTATTATTATTATTATTATTATGGATTGAGATTGTTATCTAATATTATTATTTTATTGGTTATATTATTTTATTGTCTATAAATATAATGTATATGTGTATATGAATATATACGATATACATGTATATTTGTATGTATATAAATATATTATATTGTATTATATGTATTGGTATGTATATAAATATATTAATGTGTATGTGTGTATATATATATATATATATATATATATACTATATATATAATATATTAAATATGTATTGAATATATATGTGACTATATACAAATAAATAATATATAAATATGTGTATGTATGTGTACAAATAAATATATATTATATATACATATATGAACCCATGTGTGTATATAGATATATATATATAAGTGTTGATTAGAAATGAAATAAAACAACAAGGCCCCACACCCGCCCAGGCCTGAACCCCCGACCAGGCCCGTCCAATGGCAGCTCAGCCAGGCCCAGGCAGCCCAAGGTTTCCCAAAGCCGAGCAGTCCGAGCCTTATATATCGAATGCGCATACAGAGAACGCGAGAGAGGAGAAGGATTATGAAACCCTAGCCTCTACCAACCTGAGCCACCACCCAGGCTGCGCGCCCTGCGCGCGCGCCACCCACGTGGCCGACGGCCGGCCGCGAGTCGCCGGCGGTAGGGCGGACGACCGCGCGCGCGAGCCAAACGACGGAAGGCGACAGCAGCAACCCCCCCCCCCCCCGAAGTGTCGACTTCGCAGGTAATATTCTCCCTAGTTCCTCCATTGATTTTCGAACCAATTGGTTCGATAGAAGCACAACATATAGGTCTTTAGACGCCTCCAATTAGTTCATAGAAAAGCGACCCAGAATCGAAGAGAAATCGAACCCAAAACCCGAAAAATCTGTCCAAAAATAGAATACTATTTTAGTCCAGCCATCCATGTTCGACGATCGATTCTGATCGATCCAGTGACTTATTAGGAAATCTAATTGAAGAGACTTTTAGACAACATAGGTCTTCATCACCCTTTTCGTGGATTCGGAAATCATCGACTATGCGTCGAGAAATCGAATCCCAAAGTTTCCAAAAACCTGTTTTAAAAACATTGAAATTGTTCCACACGACGTGCGTCCGCCAATCCGGACGAGTGGTCGCGAACCAAAGGTATCAAAAGCTGCATAACGGCTTCGTGGTCGTGTGGGCTTTGGCGGAATTCAAATTGGTCGCGTGTGCGCGACGAATTTGATGCGTATCCATCGAAATTCACCGTATCGTGCACTTTGCAAGTCTTTCAATTACTTTGTGCACGCTCGTCAGATCGAGACGAAACTTGTGCCAACAGAACCGTATCATTTTTTTGGTCCTGTATGCCAAGTTTGCTCCGATTCTGAGATATTTGATAAAATCGCCGTATCGTGGGCCCCCAGTCCGACTCAACGGGTGATTTTGCACGGCCCGCCGGAATCCAACTTTGGACATACTGTTGGGTTCGTATCAAAAAACCGATCCGTAGACATGTAGTTTGATGACTTTAGAGACCATTGACTCTGGCACGCTTTTTGGTGCAAAGCGGGTCCAACGGCTGACACCGTTTTTGCCCAAATTACCTTTTGCCCCTGTGTCCAGAATTGGACTTAAGGACAGGCAGTCCTAGCTAATTTGACTATTCTGAGACTGTTGGCAATGTTTGTTTCAGCTTTCGGAGGACAGTTGTGGTGACTTGGACTTTATGGATTATCAGTTGACTGATTTTTGTTGGTTCTTTGTGCAACCCCCAGGCAATATACCTTGCCTTTCTACACAGCTTTATTTACATGCACTGTCTTTATTTATTATCCAGTTTTCTTATATTATTTATATATATCTTTCATATCCTGTTCATATATTGGTACCATTGATTTGTAGACCGTGTTCACAGTTAGCCTTGTGTCTTATTGGTCGTGCCTTGATTGAGTCGTGCCTTCGTCTTGAACCTTGAAGCTAACCTGCGAGTCCACAATAGGGAGGGTTAGTAGTTATTGGTCCACACCTGCGAGTCCACACTAGGGAGGAGGATGATACTATCCTGCGAGTCTACACTAGGGACGAGGGTTAGTAGTAGATGCTAGCCTGCGAGTCCACATTAGGGACGAGGGTTAGTAGTATAGGGTTTACGCCTGCGAGTCCACACTAGGGACGAGGGTGATGCTAGCCTGCGAGTCCACACTAGGGACGAGGGTTAGTAGTATGCTAGCCTGCGAGTCCACACTAGGGACGAGGGTTAGTAGTATAGGGTTTACGCCTGCGAGTCCACACTAGGGACGAGGGTGATGCTAATCTGCGAGTCCACACTAGGGACGAGGATTAGTAGTTATTCAATCTGCGAGTCCACACTAGGGACGAGGGTTTGAGTATTCGTTTCGATTATCCGTTGACATCTTGACCTGAGTTCTCTAGTCCTTGTTCAGCAGTTCATTTTCGTGTAGACAGTGTATAGATTCGTGCTTATTCATTACTCAGTCTTACTTGTTTATCCTGTTTTTTCTCTATGCATAATAAACTTTTAGAAAGGCTCGTTTTTATGTACTTTGCAGTCCTCTGAGGACCTGATGATCTCTTCAGGTTTAGCGACTACATGGAGTTAGTTAGCAGAGCAGGATGATATAGGATTACGATGTATGATACAGGTATTTATTGTGTTATTTCTTTATTATCTTCTCGTGCTTTATATTCCATACCATGATATACTCTTCTTATTTATAGG
Source organism: Iris pallida (assembly GCA_029216955.1). Lineage (NCBI taxonomy): Eukaryota > Viridiplantae > Streptophyta > Magnoliopsida > Asparagales > Iridaceae > Iris > Iris pallida. The sequence continues at coordinate 686 of JANAVB010029103.1, read as the reverse complement.
CTCATATCATTCTTAGAGTCTAATCGAGCAATATGCTATGGGCTGCAGACCATGACCCATACTTTTCATTCTTGTTTATATGATTCATGTGGATTGAGATATAGTTTAGATTAGATATACCCTGACTTGACAGCTTATACGTACTCGAGTCAGGCTGGAGTCCGCTCGATACGTAGCTGGCTTGCTCACGAACTCGCGTCCGAAAAGTGGGTGCGGGTCGTGACATGTTCATTGAAAAAATTAAAGTGAGAATGACCTGCTAAAGCAAGTTACCAACAGGTCAAAAGTCTAAATCAGCATAAATAATGTTTCTACACTATTATTCAATCCGAACCATTGGATCAACATCCAACGGTCCAGATTTTGGATGTATCGAGCCGTTCATGTTATTATCAAGCCGTTCACTGTCTAGCTTGTACTCTAAATCATAGTTCACTGTAGCTCTTTACTTATAGTAGATATTTCATTACAGTTTTCCTTTTTACTCATGTATACTCTTCAGCGTTTCATGTTTTTACTCTATTGCCTGTATTTTATTTTTGTCATTATATGAACTGCGTGAGATGTACTGTGCTCGCTCCTGTCCTGACTAGTCCTGTTAAAATATTACAGAGGATGAGGATGAGGCGTGCTGCCCTACCTATTATGGGACTACCCTTGATGACAGCTGTGACTTGGACCAGCAG
>JANAVB010029102.1:0-40026 GCA_029216955.1 Iris pallida | reverse complement strand
GATCACTTGTGCCTTTAAAGACCATTAAGTGTGCACAAATGCAATAAGGAGAGTAGCAACTTTCTGTCACATAATGAAATTTTGGAAGCGACTGAAGGAAGTGGACAAATCCATGTATTGATTCTGTTGGAGGCTAACAAGGAGAAGCCAATTTATTCACCTGGAAGACTCTTGAAGGAGTTTTGGACGTGATGTAGGAAGGATTGCCTGCATATTACCTCCCGACCGTGATATTGAACACAATATTGATCATTTCGTGATGATGTTGCGAAATAGACCAACCTACATGATTACACCAAAAAGATGAGGAGCTGAAGCGGCATGTCGAAAACCTTATGTAGAAGGGATTGCTGTGAGAGAGGAAAGGCCCATGTGGAATATCGGTATTGCTTATGCCGAAGATGGATTAATCATGAAGTGTGTTGACTTCCATGTTTTCAACAACCTATTCTTTTGTTGTGCACGACACAGAAGCGAACACAAAACAACAACTTTAACCTTATAATGATAGAAAAATTAGCAAGGCACAAATACCGACTAATAACACGAACACAAATATACGTGGTTCGGTCAAACTCGACATACTCCACGGGACAAACGGAAGAAATACTTTATTGAATCTTTAAGATAAAACCTTACATGATATAATCGTACACACCGCAAAGAACAACCCTCTCCTTAGCGAGATCTCCGATGGAATCTCTCTTTCACTCTCTTGAAGACTCCTTTCATAGCCTCTAGAAACCCTAGAAAAGTCTCTTCTTTTAAGAACTCTCTCAAGCACTAAAGATAACTTGCCCACCCTTTTTGGAGGCTGATTTGAGAGCCTTAAATGTCACGTCCAGATTCCAAGAATCGATAATCTCACTGAACGTGATGTCGTACAAGTATAAGTTGTACTTGTACAAGGCATAATATAATATTTAATAAATAGTTCCAAGTCAATGTTGATACAACTGAATTAAGCAGAAAATTGAATGGCAATTGATATATGAAAATCATTTTATTAATCAGTCACATCGAAAACATAGGCTCTTAGCCAATTGAAATAGCCTAAATCAGGCTTACAACTCATGAAGCAAAATGAAATAATAATTTTCTATAAATCATGCCTCTTTATTGAAAAGAAATAAACCTTCAACAACTAAAAGCTTCAAATGAGAGAGAGAACTTCTAGCGCCTCGGAGCTCAAAGGTATTTTCCGCACCTGCAAGGGTGATGTCGGTATATTGGAATGTGCTGGTGAGTGGTATCAAATAAACACATCTAAACTAACACAGTAATCATGTGAAGCATACATACTTAATTAATTGATCTTTCTGTGATTTCTAAGTTCAATTAACACATTCACAATGAAAGTATAATAACATATGAATACCTCTTATCATGGTTCATACCCACGGCCGACTTTTCTTCCATGTAAAACAAGGATTAAAATACACTGCACTTGCAAAACCATTGTTAGCAATGCAACATGACTATATGACAGTCAATGGTGTAGCTCACAAATAAGGACTAATCAATGGTATCACGTCGTCTCTTCTAGTGCATGTAGCTAGTCCTACTAAAGGTCTCGTAATACCCATGCATAACCTCTTGTATGAATACTATATTTCTCCTAGGCTGCCACGGTTCCAGTGCTCTAGATGCCGTTCGAGGAATCAAACATTGTGCACAAGTTGTCTATGTCCATGTGTATGAAACTAATTTAAAATATATAATGCATGATAATGGGAACAACTTGCAAATAATTATAGAAACATAATCACCGCCCATATTCCATAGTCCTCGAGCCACCACTAATACATAATTTCATTCAGGGTCATCTCTTTGGTGAGACAATGGTCCCAAACCAATGTAACCAGTTTCCGATATTAAGGCTCAGAACATTACTACTTTAATCATAACATTATATAATCTTCATTTCCTTTCCGTCAATCAATAAGTGAAGTATTAGTTCTTTAAGTAATTTATAATTCTCTTGTTTAACGTACAATTTATCGATCGTCGTAGCGTTGTTTATTATACCAATGTTACAGCATAATAAATTCTAAGTATCGTGTAACAGTTCATACTAGTTGTACCAATAGTCTATAATTTTAGTAGTCCAGAAGTAATAAGAATAGAAGCATACAAGTAATCTCTTTTATTTTGGTTTATTTTATTGTAGTATCATCGATGATAGGGACATAACAAAAGGATGAGAAAGTGTTCCTATTAAGAAGTAAGGGTGAAGAAAGGAAGGGTTAAAGCTACGAAGAAAGGCCAAGAGAAAAGAGAAGAAAATTTCTTTCAATATGTTCGAGCCTCGCCTTTGCCTTTCTTTCGAATTCTACCAATGGAGCTTTCACAATGACTTCTTCCTCTCTCTCTCAAAAGTGATTTAAAGTATCACATTGAAATGAAGGGGGGATGGGGAGGACTCTTATATAGCCTTTAGAAGTTGTTACGAAGAGATAGGGCCCTTATCTTCAAGTAACCAACTAGTTTTTTTAAGATAACGGTTCAATGTATTTGGACTTAATTCCAACCAAGCAAAGTCAACAGACACGGGAGGATCCCAACCGATCAGTAGGGGTTAAAGATATCTCCAACATATTTGTCCCAATCATATAGAGACCAACTGATTATCAGGATACATGAGATCTAAGAAGATCTATCTGAGATCTTGAATATAAAAATATCAAAAGATATCGATTCTCTAAGATATTTGATTTTGAAATGGGATCTTCTTAATAGGTATTACCATACGAGTGTGCTTCACCCAAAATCATCTAATTAGCCTACTAAGCAAGTTCCGAAATCAACATCCAAATCCTACGATTAAATCCCGAAACCTGCACAATCACAAATCTGACTGAGTTATTAACCAGCAAAACTAGCATTCTAAGTTAACACAAATGGACGATTATGTCTCATTCTCTAACTTGATAGTCTTGACTTGCACTGAGTCAAACTTGAACCCCACCGTTGAACCAGAAAGATAGTCAGAAATCGCAACACAATTCACAACAAGAATGAGATATTACAAAATAGGCCTCTCCTATTTGTTGGAGTGGGTGGGGTTCCCAACCTATGTGGAGAAGACCCCGGAGTGCGACGAGCGCCGTCCGATGTCGGAGAAGCTCGGGAAGTAGGCGACGAAGTTGCTGCTGTTGCTGCTGGAGCTGCTGGAAGCAGGGGATCCGAGTTCGGCCCGAACTCGGTCCAGGCCGAGTTCTGGCCGAACTCGGTCTGGCCGTTCCAGGGTTTGGCCAGTAGGTGCTGGTTGCCCCACACAGAGTTCTGGCCGAACTCTGTGTCGTCGGGGGCTGAAACGAATTTCAGGATGAGTTTTCATCATTGGATCTAATCCAACGGTTTAGGTTGGTTGCGGGATTAGGAGTTAAGTTGAGTTTTCTCAACCCTAATTCATATCGTATGATCGCAACGGATTGGACAACACAAGTTTGAGAGAGGGAAGGAGGCAGAGTGCCATTACAACTTCGGAGAAGAAGACGGAGGATTGAAGGTCGCTGTTCGAAGGAGATCGTGTTCGGGTAATCTCTACTCGTTCTCGCTCTTCGTAGCCTTGAATCATTGTTCTTATCTCTGAGTGTTGTGGGGATCCGATTTGGATCGGGAGGAGTTTGTAGAGGGTGTAATTCTTCTATTCCATTAGTAGGCTTCTCAGGGTTGGACTCCGATCGTCCCGTAGTTTTTCCCGCAAGGGTTTTCCACGTCAAAAATTCTCTGTGTCTGCGTGGATTGTTTTTGTGTGATTGTTTTTGGGTTCGTGCGTTGTATTGCTCGGTCCTCTCGCAGGTACTCTCCGGTTTGGGGAAAGGTTTCCGTGTTTCTTTTCCAACAGAGTGGTATCAGAGCTTTGGGTTCGAAGGGTGTCAGGAGTTGACAGAGGAACCAGAGAGGAGAGATGGACGCGAAGCCGGTGCGCATGGTGAACCTTAATGGCACAAACTATCATTATTGGCGGAGCAAGATGAAGGATTTGCTATTTGTCAAGAAGCTGCATCTACCCGTGTTTGCATCCGAGAGGCCCAGTAATAAATTCGAGGAGGACTGGACGTTCGCACATACAGGTGTGTGGGTACATAAGGCAGTTTGTTGATGGAACGTGTACAATCACGTTGCCAATATTGAGCACGCGAAGACGTTGTGGGATAAGCTGGAATCCTTGTATGCGAAGAAGACGGGGTAACAAGTTGTTCCTGATCCGAACGATGATGGGTCTGCGGTACAAGGATGGGGCGTCTATTTCGGATCACTTGAGTGAGTTCCAGGGCGTGGTTGACCAGCTATCTTCTATGGGAGTCAAGTTCGACGACGAAGTTCAGGGACTGTGACTGCTGTGTACATTGCCAGACTCGTGGGAGACCGTACGAGTATCTATGATCGCTTCTGCTCCAGAGGGCGTGGTCAGTCTGGAGTTTGCCAAGAGCGGAGTGTTGAATGAAGAGATGCGGAGACGTTCTCAGGGCACTTCATCCACATCCCACCACTCAGAGGCACTTGTTTCAGAGAGCCGCGGAAGGGGCAAAAGCAGGGGTCCAGGTGGTGGCAGAGACAAGAGCAGGGGGAAGTCCAAGGGTCGTTACGAGGACTCAGAGTATTACTATTGCGGTAAGAAGGGCCATATCAAGCGAATTGTTTCGCTTAGAAGAGAGAGAAGAAGGGCGACAAGGGGAAGCAAGAAGAGAACACTACAGCGGCGGCCTCGGTGCATGGAGGCGATGTGATCGTCGTAGGTGATGAGGTCATTACTAACCTCGCCTGCGATGACAATTCTTGGCTGGTGGACTCAGGGGCTTCAGCACATGTATCTCACAATAGGGCACTGTTTGCCACTTACACGACAGGTGACTGTGGCGTGTTGAAGATGGGCAACGGAGATGTGTCGAAGGCGGTTGCCGTTGGAGATGTGCATTTGAGAACAAAGACGGGTGCGGTTCTTGTTCTCAAGATGTTCGTCATGTCCCTGATATCCGTTTCAACCTGGTGTCGGTTGGAAGGTTGGATGACGAGGGATTCTTCAGTCTCTTCGGGAACAGTCAGTGGAAGCTTTCCAGAGGTTCGATGGTGATTGAGAGGAAGCAAGAAGTCCGGTCTCTACTATATGGAGGGGAGCGCAGAGGGGGCACAGGAGGTGAACGCAGTCAGTGATGCGTCTACCGAGTTGTGGCACAGGCGGCTCGGCCATATCAGCGAGAAGGGAATGAGCTACTTGGTGAATAGGAAAGTGATTCTGGGGCTCAAGTCTACAAAGTTGGAGAAATGCACGCACTATTTAGCTGGGAAGCAAAATAGGGTGTCTTTCCAAAGTCACCCAAGTTCGAGGAAGCCGGCGTTGCTCGAGTTGATTCACTCGGATGTCTGCGGTCCTATGAAGGTAAAATCTCTTGGTGGTGCTTCTTACTTTGTGACTTTTATTGATGACTGTTCCAGGAAGGTTTGGGTCTATGCCTTAAAGACCAAGGATCAGGTGCTGCCTACTTTCAAGGAGTTTCAGGCCTCTGTTGAAAGGGAGACGGGCAAGAAGTTGTTGTGTGTTCGGTCCGACAATGGCGGCGAATACATCGGTCCCTTTGATGCGTATTGCAGAGAGCAAGGGATACGACACCAGAAGACTCCGCTAAAGATACCTCACCTCAATGGTGTAGCGGAGCACATGAACAGGACACTGATGGAGAGGGTGCGGTGTTTGCTGTCAGAAGCAAACTTGCCGGGCAGTTATTGGGGTGAGGCTCTTCTCACAGCTGTATTATTAATTTGTCTCCTAGTGCTCCTTTGCAGGGTGATGTGCCTGACAAAGTATGGTACGACAAAGAGCCGTCATACAGTCACCTGCGGGCGTTTGGTTGTAAAGCCTTCGTGCATGTACCGAAGGACGAGAGGACCAAACTTGAGCCGAAGACGAGGCGATGCGTCTTTGTCGGCTATGGTTGGGATGAGTTTGGCTATAGACTCTACGACCCAGTGGAAGAAAAGCTCTACAGAAGCAGGGACGTGGTGTTCGTCGAGGATCAGACCATGACCAACACTCAGGATTCCGAGACGCCTTCTGAGGCTGAGGAATTGCCTGAGTTAGAGTCATTTCGCTTCGAGCAGTTTCCAGAGGACATCGCAGAGGATCCAGTTATGGGAGAGCCGGTACATGGAGTTGCTCCCAACCTTGATCATCAGCCTGCTGATGGTGGTCAGGATGTCCCTCAGGAGGATGAGCATGCCGGAGAGGTAGTTCCTGAAGGGGCGGAGGCTGTCGGTATACAGCCAGCACCAGTGGCTCCACTGAGAAGGAGTGACAGGGATCGTCGACCATCTATGAGATACTCACCGGATGAGTATGTGCTATTGACTGACGGGGGGAGCCCGAAAGTTTTGCAGAGGCTATGGAAGACGAACACAGGCAGGAGTGGATAGTGGCTATGCAGGAGGAGATGAGTTCCTTGCACACCAATTCCACTTATGATCTGGTGCGGTTGCCAAAGGGCAAGAAGGCTTTGAAGAATTGATGGGTGTTCAGAGTGAAGCAGACGGATGATGCTACTCGCCCTCGATACAAAGCGAGGCTGGTAGTCAAAGGCTACGGTCAGCGGAAAGGCGTGGATTATGATGAGATCTTTTCGCCTGTCGTCAAGCATTCGTCTATCCGGGTAGTGCTAGCATTAGCAGCCAGTTTCGACTTGGAGGTCGAGCAGATGGATGTGAAGACGGCATTCCTCCACGGTGAACTTGAGGAGGAGTTGTACATGGAGCAGCCAGAGGGATTCTGTGAGAAGGGCAAGTCACATTTGGTCTGCCGGTTGAGGAAGAGCTTGTATGGTCTGAAGCAGGCTCCGAGGCAGTGGTACAGGAAGTTCGAGTCGTTTATGGGGGAGCATGGTTATGCACGGACGACGTCGGATCATTGTGCATTTGTGAGGTATTTTGCCGATGATTTCATCATTTTGTTGCTCTATGTTGATGATATGCTATTAGTGGGTCGGAATTCCACTAGGATAGCGGAGTTGAAGCGCCAACTGGGCGCGGCCTTCTCTATGAAGGATTTGGGCGCAGCGAAGACTATTCTTGGGATGGAGATCAGCCGAGAGAGAGAGTCCAAGCTGCTACACTTGTCCCAAAAGAAGTACATTTACCGGGTACTTCAGCGTTTCGGGATGGACGGGTCGAAGAAAGTGAGTTCCCCCTCGCGGCTCACTTTAAGCTCACTGAGGAACAGTGTCCATCTACCGAGGACGAAAAGGAAGATATGGAGCGGGTTCCATATGCCTCAGATGTGGGAAGCCTGATGTATGCTATGGTGTGTACGAGGCCAGATATTGCTCATGCAGTTGGTACGGTTAGCAGGTATCTTTCAAATCCTGGAAGGGTACATTGGAGTGCGGTCAAGTGGATTCTACGTTATCTTCAGGGCACTGCTGGTTGGAGACTTTCCTTTGGTGGTGACGAGCCGAAGCTGGTTGGGTATACCGACGCTGATATGGCTGGAGATGTAGACACGAGGCGATCGACTTCGGGCTACGTGATGATGTTTGCGGGAGGAACAGTATCGTGGCAGTCGCGGTTGCAGAAGTGTGTTGCCTTGTCGACGACGGAGGCGGAATACATTGCGGCGACGGAGGCTTGCAAGGAGCTGTTATGGATGAAGAAGCTGTTGCAGGAAATGGAACTGAAGCAAGAGCAGTATACTTTGCTTTGCGACAGTCAGAGTGCTATTCACCTTGTGAAGAATCAGACGTTTCATAGCCGGTCCAAGCACATCGAGACCCGGTATCATTGGATACGGGATGTGGTTGAGAAGAAGGACGCGGAGCTTGAGAAGGTGCATACAGATGACAACGGAGCTGATATGTTCACGAAGATTCTACCAAGGGGAAGTTTGAGTACTGCAGGCAGATCGTCGGGATGACGACGTCCTCCCTATAGTTGTGAAGGGGGAGATTTGTTGGAGTGGTGGGGTTCCCAACCTATGTGGAGAAGACCCCGGAGTGCGACGAGCGCAGTCCGATGTCGGAGAAGCTCGGGAAGTAGGCGACGAAGTTGCTGTGTGGCTGGAGCTGCTGGAAGCAGGGGATCCGAGTTCGGCCCGAACTCGGTCCCAGGCCGAGTTCTGGCCGAACTCGGTCTGGCCGTTCCAGGGTTTGGCTAGTAGGTGCTGGTTGCCCCACACAGAGTTCTGGCCGAACTCTGTGTCGTCGGGGGCTGAAGCGAATTTCAGGATGTTTTCATCATTGGATCTAATCCAACGGTTTAGGTTGGTTGCGGGATTAGGGAGTTAAGTTGAGTTTTCTCAACCCTAATTCATTATCGTATGATCGCAACGGATTGGACAACACAAGTTTGAGAGAGGGAAGGAGGCAAGAGTGCCATTACAACTTCGGAGAAGAAGACGGAGGATTGAAGGTCGCTGTTCGAAGGAGATCGTGTTCGGGTAATCTCTACTCGTCGTTCTCGCTCTTCGTAGCCTTGTAATCATTGTTCTTATCTCTGAGTGTTGTGGGGATCCGATTTGGATCGGGAGGAGTTTGTAGAGGGTGTAATTCTTCTATTCCATTAGTGGAGGCTTCTCAGGTTGGACTCCGATCGTCCCGTGGTTTTTCCCGCAAGGGTTTTCCACGTCAAAAATTCTCTGTGTCTGCGTGGATTGTTTTTGTGTGATTGTTTTTGGGTTCGTGCGTTGTATTGCTCGCTCTCGCAGGTACTCTCCGGTTTGGGGAAAGGTTTCCGCGTTTCTTTTCCAACAGAGTGGTATCAGAGCTTTGGGTTCGAAGGGTGTCAGGAGCAAGATGAAGGATTTGCTATTTGTCAAGAAGCTGCATCTACCCGTGTTTGCATCCGAGAGGCCCAGTGATAAATCCGAGGAGGACTGGACGTTCGAGCACATACAGGTGTGGGGTACATAAGGCAGTTTGTTGATGAGAACGTGTACAATCACGTTGCCAATATTGAGCACGCGAAGACGTTGTGGGATAAGCTGGAATCCTTGTATGCGAAGAAGACCGGGGTAAACAAGTTGTTCCTGATCCGAACGATGATGGGTCTGCGGTACAAGGATGGGGCGTCTATTTCGGATCACTTGAGTGAGTTCCAGGACGTGGTTGACCAGCTATCTTCTATGGGAGTCAAGTTCGACGACAAAGTTCAGGGACTGTGGCTGTGTACATTGCCAGACTCGTGGGAGACCGTACGAGTATCTATGATCGCTTCTGCTCCGAGGGCGTGGTCAGTCTGGAGTTTGCCAAGAGCGAGGTGTTGAATGAAGAGATGCGGAGACGTTCTCAGGGCACTTCATCCACATCCCACCACTCAGAGGCACTTGTTTCAGAGAGAGCGGAAGGGGCAAAAGCAGGGGTCCAGGTGGTGGCAGAGACAAGAGCAGGGGGAAGTCCAAGGGTCGTTACGAGGACTCAGAGTGTTACTATTGCGGTAAGAAGGGCCATATCAAGCGGAATTGTTTCGCTTGGAAGAGAGAGAAGAAGGGCGACAAGGGGAAGCAAGAAGAGAACACTACAGCGGCGGCCTCGGTGCATGGAGGCGATGTGATCGTCGTAGGTGATGAGGTCATTACTAACCTCGCCTGCGATGACAATTCTTGGCTGGTGGACTCAGGGGCTTCAGCACATGTATCTCACAATAGGGCACTGTTTGCCACTTACACGACAGGTGACTGTGGCGTGTTGAAGATGGGCAACGGAGATGTGTCGAAGGCGGTTGCCGTTGGAGATGTGCATTTGAGAACAAAGACGGGTGCGGTTCTTGTTCTCAAGGATGTTCGTCATGTCCCTGATATCCGTTTCAACCTGGTGTCGGTTGGAAGGTTGGATGACGAGGGATTCTTCAGTCAGTGGAAGCTTTCCAGAGGTTCGATGGTGATTGCCAGAGGAAGCAAGAAGTCCGGTCTCTACTATATGGAGGGGAGCGCAGAGGGGGCACAGGAAGCAATTAAATATTTTACTGGTTATTGTGATGTTTGGATTTCCCAATACAAAATCAGGAAATGCATTTTTATTTTAATTTTAATTTCATATAAATTATAATGCTTGGATTTGTTAATACTTTATCAGTCTATTATATTGCTCAGTAAATGGTTGATTCTGAAATTCCAACTTTGTACTGTTTCCAGAATTTATAGCGTCGTTGTCATAGTTCTCTGGAAGTTCAACACGTAGTAGCAATGGAGTTAGAAACTTTACAGCTCATGCGGGTTGTCAAGTGGAGGCAAGTTTTTTATCCTTCAGCATTGCTTGTTACTATTTTCTTTGTAAGTGCACATAAATGTATATTGGTAGTTTCTGATTAATATCTGCCATCTCAAGTTCGTGCATCGGAAAGTTGCCTCTCTTTCTCATCAGAAACATAAATTGCCACCTTATTCTTGGCTTCATACAGTTAATAGTGTTGTCATTATTCCAATCAGTGAAAAGTAAACCTGTTCCAAGTTAAATAACTGTGAAAATAAAATCTGATTTGCCTGGTGCTGCCTGTTACAATCTAAATTAATTAAAATTTCTGTCATATTAATGACTAGTTAACAACAACAATAACAAGCCTATCCCCCCCCCCCCCCCCCCCCCCCCCTCACCCCCCCCCCCCCAAAGCGAGTTTTTAGTGTTAGCTATATGAATACTTATCTTCCATTTGGTTCATTCAGTTTTAAGGCCCACCTCTTCTCTAACTTTAGAGAACCCAATCTCTTTTTATCATCTTAACCCAATCTCTTTTAGGTATTAAAGCAGTTTAAAGTTCAACTAAAATGTCCAATTACTTATGGGTGGCACATCTATTGGTCACCATTGGCATTGCATGTCTCATCTTAAATAATTGACTCTCAACCTATCCTTGATTGATACCATCTCCAACTTCTCCACTTCAACACAATGCTTTACTTTTATGAATATCCTTCTCAAACTCTACTACGCTCATGTTGGGAATAAAAGCGGAAACTATCCCCCAAGATATGTATGTGCGACGAATCGACACCCGCAGCGCCAAACACGGTGGTCGGCTTATGTAGAAAATCAAAGATCACAAGATACAAGATAAAGATGCAAAAAATACAAAAAAAATCCTAATCGGTAAAACTTATCCGAAGAGCGAGATCACTACTAAATAAATTATACTACTTTACAATATCAGTACGTTGTAACCCCCAATAACAGAGAAAATACACAATAGAACCCAAGAAATTCCTAGAGATTACACTAAAAATTATCCGAGAAACTCAATATCTCTCTTCTTGAGCATCTATATTTCTTCTCTCTTTCTCTCAACCTATTAGTGGCTACCCAACACCTCTATTGAGCATAATTATCTACAAGAAACTCCCGCTTCCTTTAATAACATGTCATGTCTCTATATATAGAAATTCAATCCTAAGTATGTATGACATCGATTTTCTTATTTGCAATATGATTAAGGTTTCGACTATAATTTTCTCTAATCCTATTTACTAGGATTATCATATAGAGCCAAATCCCAACAATCACCACCTCGGATCACATTCACCATCAAATTCAACAACATCTAGCAATCTCCAGCCTTTAATCTTCAAACAATAGTCTCGATCTCATGAATAACCCCCCTCTCTGGGCCACCAGTCGCCTAGTCGCAAGTTGACTCTGAACTCAAGTCATACTCAAATTTGTACTTGATCTCCGTAACATCGCCTATGTTAAAACATTCTGAAATAAATGTCGTTGCACCTGGATCAATAAAAATGACTCGTCTTCCTCGAGCCACAAACACGATAGCTGACTTATGTAGAAACTTAAAAATCACAATATACAAGATAAAAACGCAAGAATATATGTAGAAAATCCTAATTGGTAAAAACCACCGAAAAAACGAGATCACTACTAAAAAGGTTACGGGCTTTACATGATCGCTACAACTTCGTAACCCCCAATAACATAAAAAGTACACAGAAAACCCTGGAAGTTGATACTCCACCCAAGAAGATATGAGAAACTTAATCTCTCTATCTCAGCATCTCTAATTCTTCTCCTTTTTTCCCTCTTAATCTATCGGTGGCTACCCAACACCTCTTTTGAGCAAAATTATCTCCAGAACTCTAGACTTCCTTATATAGCATGTCACGTCTCCATATTTAGAAATACAATCCTACGTACACATGACATCGGTTTTCTTATTTGAAAACCCAATATGATTAAGGACTTGAGTAGGACTTTTCTCCAATCATATTATTACTAGAATTACCGTACATGAGCCAATGTCTAATAACTCCTAGTCCTAGGTGTACCTCTTGGCCATCAATATGGACTAGCCCTTCATTTCCTCTTGAAATTTTGCTAAAGCCATAATTAATATACCTATTTTCCCCCCATCATTACTTCTTCATATTCCAAAATTTTCTCTTGTTTCTACTTTTATAAGCTAACCCTTCTGTCTTTTCATTCACTAATACAAGATCACCTGATAAGCAACACAAACAATGGAACATTATCATGAATGTTCCTAGTAAGTTCATCCATAACTAGTACAAGAGGGAAGTGCTGATTTTTATGTAGACCTTTCCTGGGGAATGGAGGTGTATCTCCTTCAATTGTCCTCACAAGAGTCATACCCTGCTAAATATATTCTTAACAATCTCAAATATATATATTAGATTGTTTCTTCTCCCAACCCTATCATAAGCCTCTAAACCAATAGAAAAGTTTCAGCCAAATTCTGCCATATTTTAGTTAGTTTCAGTCATTCCATCTTGTTTCAAAAACTTTTGAAAATTTAGGCCTTTCTGGGAAAAAAAAAGGCTTAAGCTAATTATGATTAGTGTCAGCCAATTCCAACTAATTTCACCAAGTTCATGGCCATGTTTGACCTAAAACTCTCAGACTTTCTAATATTAGCTTCCCTGTTTATAGTGCACTTCGCGATCAGTTCTATCCAGTACGATTAGGCTGTTATGTATGTGTATCTGTCAGTTTTTAAATCTTGAAAGATAACAAGTTTCTAAAATTGACATAATTTCTTGACACAGACCATCAAACAGTTGTTGAATGAAGCAAATGGCCTTCCTATAATTTGTTTTGAGCTAAAATGTCATAAAATTGTGTCAGACACAGAAACGTCGATCACCGAAACAATGATCCGATACGAGGGTAACACCTCAATCCACACAGAGAATTAGAAAAGAGAGAAACTCAAAAAGATCAATGCAAAATCAATATTATTCAACTTGATTATTCCCTTATGCATATCCTTATTTATAAGAAAGAATCTAATTTAAGCTCTAAGAAATAAATCCTAAATAGCTAGGAAAGAATCTAACTAAATGTAGAAAGATAGATACAAAATTTAAAGCCAAAATAGTGCCAAATCTGCTCCATACAACATAACTGGAATTTTGGTTGGATCTAACCGGAATTCGGGGTTTCCCGAGCGTGTAAGTTGGCGGACAACCGGAATTTCGGTTGGACGGAACCAGCACTCCGGTTTTTCCAAAAAAAAAATGCCATGTTGTCTATTTGGCACGTGATCGTGTCAGCGTCAGACCCCTCCATTTGTACAAAACTCAACTGCAAGGTCTTTGTGCCTCCGTTTGGATAAAGTATCTCATCGTTAGTCACCGCAAAACTCATCTAAACTTCCTTCCCCCCATCTAAACTTCCTTCCCCCCATCTAAACTTCCCCTCTTCAACACTTTGAATGGACCAACTTCTCTCATTTGGAGCTTGTCGTAATGCCCGATTGATATCCTCTCTTTCCGACAGTACACGATGACATCTTTATGGTCGTTGAAAACCTTGCACCAGTGGTGCTTGTCTGCCAGTTCCTTGTACCTTGCATTAGCCTTCTTGATGCAACCCAAGTTATAGGATTCTACTGGAATTCAAACACACAAAAGAAGAGACGAGTAGAATGGGAAGACCAAAGGCACACATCTAATAATTTCTTTAAATCTTCACTAAAACTCCATCATTACAATGATATTCATATTGCTTATATAATTAAATGAAAAACATATCCTAAATTAGGAAAAAATGAAAGGAAAATATCGCCCCAATCATTCTTATTTTATTCGAAGTAAATATTAAGTACTCTACCTAATTTATTCAAAACTAGACATGAAAGTATTTAGAGAAGAATCCTAACATATATTACAATAAATTGCAAAATAACTACTTTCCAAAATATTCTTTATTTCCAAAACATCATATATTGCAATAAATTTCATCATTCTCCCCAGTGGCGGAGCTTGACTAAAGTTTGAAAGGGACAAGCTATATTTTTAGGACAAAATCATATTTTGGAGGGGCCAAATAACAAAATAAAAAAAATTGGGGGGGGGGGGGGGGGGGGGGGGGTGGCATAGCCCCCCTTAGTCTCCATTAACCTCCGCCCCTGATTCTCCTCATCCAAAAGAACTCGTCCACGAGTTCACATCCTTTCTAGCACCCTTACGCATAAACAACTGGTTTATTGATTGACGTCCACACCAAACTTTTTCAAAAATTTCCATGGACCACATAAAACTTTTTTTTTTAATTCCCATGGACCAACCTTTATCTCGGGCATTTTGACCCAATCGACAATAATCTCTATAGCCTTTGGAAGGGACTCTTCAAGGACCACCTTAGTAATGGACAAGAGTTCAACAAGATTATTTGCATCACTGGAAATAATTTGTTGAGTAGTCACAAGTCATTCACAACCTGCGTCATTAGCTAGATTATTCTTCAGCTCCTGGATATGTGGGGTGAGAAGATCTCATCAGACCGGTAATGTCGTGTGGCTTTTGCCATCCTCTGATACGATCTTCTCCAACTTTGATACCAATTGATGCAGTCCAAGTTGTAGGACTGTACTGGAATTAAGAACACACAAGAAAAGAGACGAGTAGAATTGGAAGTTGTCATCGTTATCCCAAATCCAATCCACTTCCCCTAAACCAAAAGATGAAGCTCATAAATCACCCTCCACCTTCATGAAAGTCTAAAATCCACCATCCACTTACAACTTACCAAACACTCCCAGATGTAACTGCTTCTTGCGTTTAATGCAAATCACTTCAAGTTTGCTCATAAGACAGATGAGTGACCTATCAAGTTGTGTTTGGCTGCAAGGAGTATTTTGAAGTTGTTTTTCCATCTTTTGAACATGTATATGACATGGTACGATTCGGAAACAGGTGACACAGATGTGTCACGAGTTTTGATGTCTCTATGTCGTGCCTGATACTTGTCGATGCACGGATATGGCACCGATTTCCAGATTGTCCGTGCTTCCTAGGATTCCATAGAACCCAAATTTTAGGTTTTGTTAACGGATGTGTACCTAACATTTAGAATCCATTTTTAGGTTTTTGGTGTCTTAGCTTCTTTTTTTTTGTTTCTTTTTTCTTGAGAACAGACACTATGTTTAAACAGACACTGGGCCACTGGTTTTGGTAAAACTTGCAAGCTGAAACATGGAGTTTGTGAGCCAATTCCACTCTCCATTTGTGGCTAGAGCTTGGAGCTGTAAATTTTCAGGTATAAGACGAACTTGATAATGGAAGAAGCTAATGCGTATTGATACAGTCAGCTTTGTTTGTGCACAAACTTTGGTTCCATCTGGTATGTACTAATTCTTTTTTGCGTCTTCAGCCAACTTGAAAGATAAAATCATTATTTATTTATTTATCTGGTTGCAGCGTGACCATCTTTTGGCGGCCCGAGCCTCTGCCCCTGAGCCATGCGGAGTCTTTGTTGCTACAAACCAGGGCGCATTTCACTCTTCATAGCACTCAGTCATTTTTTATTCTGTTTTTTTTTTTTTTTTTTTTGTATTCGATAGAATCCAACGGTTAAGATTAGATGACTTAAACATAATCCAGCAGTTGTAATTCAGATCATCGCTGCAGCCGCCACGTGGGTGCTTCGGAAGAATCGGAACAAGGCCAAATATGAAGGTCGTCAGTACAACGCAGACCAACTTATTTGGGAGACCATTCGTCAGTGCCGCAAAAGGAGATCCCTCTGCAAACACGGCCAGACGGTATTCTGGAACTCTCTCCTATCTCCGGATTAGCCGGGGTGACTCTCGTTTTCTCTTCTTTTGTCAGTATACGTGTATAGGCTTCGGCATTTTGCGCCTTATGGTATACTTGTAAAGGTTCGGCCTTCTTGAATAAAATGGATAGTTTATATATATATAAAAGTTAGAATCCGCTATTGAGCATTTTCGAATGTTTGATAAATAGCAGCGGTTGAATCTCGTAAAAAAATTGGATTTAAGGCGGCACCATATAAAGTCACTATTAAATTGTAGGTAGTCCCGGAGACTGATTCATGCTACATATACTCAGAGGCTACCATTGTGTAAAATATGAAATGTCACGCTACCTTCAATGGCATGTTATCCGTCCGGTTACTCTCAGTTCCGGACAGTAACTTGCGTTGTGGCCTCCGACCAACCCCCTCTGTACGGGTGAGCATTATTCGGTTTTGGACCGAAAATCGAACCGAATCAAATAAGAGACTCCGTTCGATTTTAAAAAAATCCGGTTCAGTTTCGGTTTTGAAAATGCTAAATTTTCTTATTCGCTTCGGTCCAAAACCGAAAACCGAATACCGAATAAGAAATTAGTTTATATTATATATATATATATATATATTATATATATATATATAATATATATATATACTAAAAAAAGGATATTTAGTTACTATATATACTAACAAAAAAATCAAATAAACCGAAAACCGAACCGATTTAATTCGGTTCAATTTGATTCTGTTATGGACCAATTTGGTTCGATTTCGATTTTGCTTATTCGGTTTTCGGTCCAATTCGATTTTCGATTATTTGGTTCGATTTGAATCGAATTAACCGAATGCTCACCCCTACCCCTCTGTCAGATCACTCCCCATCTGATCCTTTTTTTTGTTTCCATAGAACAACAGGAGACCGAGTAGATTGGCATGATTCTACTATTGTTCTTTTTTAAGGTAATTGTTAGATTGAGAAGTATAGATTTTGGCCATATCAACCTGCATCCACAGATGGACCGACTATTGACAAGCTTATTATAAACTGATAGGAGAGGAAACCAAAAAAAAAAATCAAGAATTTACTAAGGGCCAGCCAGTTACATGAAAGATCAAATCGAATTACCATAGCAGATGCAACTTCCCCCCTCTCAAGATTATTTTGAATCCTGCTTAGGAAGAGAGATTTTCCGTAGCCATCATTCACAATGATTCAACTATAATGATCCTGGTTCTCATCTCTCATCATCAAACATGCATTACATTAAAAGTATAGAGCTGCCACAACAAGTAACAAGCTACAAATCACTATCCACATCTGTGAATCATGCAAAAAATTCGAAATTATCCATACATTGAGTAGATTTTATGTTGGTTACATCTCAAATGTCCCACTAGGAATCAAATTGTTCAGATACACTCTACAGCCCAGATTGCAGATGAAGCATTTTACTGTTCTGTTCTTAGATGCCCACCACAAGAAAAGCTTCTACAAGCCATTTCCCGATACCAACCTGCAAAAGTTTCAAACACCTTGTACCGATCAATATCGGTATGAGTCTCAAACAAGTTTGTCCACCATTCCTGGGTAAGTTCCATTCGCTGGTGAGATTGTGGACGACTTGCAAACAGAACAATGGTCATTCTCTGGAGCACCTTACTATAAACAAGTCACCACATCCTCAAGGATGACATAAAATGAGCACGCATAGAACCCAACAAGGGAGATGGACCAGAAGAAGGTATAGATATGTAGCACTGTTCCATGCCCAAAGGAACTCTGCCCATTCCCAAAATGTCCCAATGCTAGCCCTTTCAAACCCCTCAGAAAAGGCCTTTACTATTATCGATCCGGCAGGGGGAAACCCCACCAACACAAGTGCTAGATTGCAGGCGTGATGGACTAGTATTCTCAAACTAAAAGCAGCCACGGCATGCCTCCTCAGAGGTCTAACCATCAGGCACATTGGAACGAGAAGCATTGCTCCAATCTGAGCTGTAGAGAAATTGATGATCGACATAAGGCCCAAACCAATAGAAGCAGCAGCCACTGTCACAGCCTTCAGAATCTTCCATTCACCATTCTTGGAAGAATAAGAGTAAGGGGAACCCATGACTCGGTACAAGATGAGAAGGGAGGCGACTGAAAATCCAACCCACAAGAGCATGCTTGTTGTGGTGGTTATTCCAGAGAATTGAGAAATTTTATAAGGGAGTAAAGAAACGACGACTGTCCATAAGTGAACCATGAACACAACTTTAGCTGCATGAAGCCATTTCCATGAGTCAGCCTCGCGCTCAACCTCTTCAGACTTTTCTGAGGCATCCATACTGCTCTCTTTTCTTTTACTATCAGAAAAAAGAGCAGCAGCAACTATGGGAAGGGGAGCTATGAGGAGAGCAAATGCAATCATATAGACTCCAACAGAAACGAACTTGTTCGGAGCTGCCAAAAAGTAGAGGAAAAAAGACTGAAACTTCTCCAGGAGATTATTCACCGACCGCACAACTCCCTCAATCAATCTGCACCAGTTTCAAAACATGTTCAGGGAAATCAGAAGAAAGAATATCAAGCAATATATGAATTTGATCTGAGAAATCAGTAAAGGTCCCAGAAACTTCAAAAACAAACAACATCCGTATTTGATTGTACCTCAGCGTCCTATAATCGTGGCTTAGTATTTCTTTCAAGAAGGTTGACAAAGAAATAATACGAAAAACCTAATACAACAGATGCAAACAAATGAAGAGAAACCATGAGAAGTGTTAAAAGTGCCGACCACTGCACCAAAGATCCAAAATTGGGGTGAGGGTTGTAAGTATTTATAATATTCCAACATACCACTACAGGTCGAATGCCCTTGTGTGTGTGTGTGCCTCGTCCAAGTGGTCAAAACTTGAATACATAAACCTGATTGAAAAATCGGTCAGAGGTTCAATTTCCCCTGAATGTGAACAACAATTACCTCTTTGCAATATATATATAATATATATATATTATATATATATATATATAAGATTTGAACATGGGTTACTATGCTCAGTGTTATAAATTTCGCTAGACGAGTTTGGTGCGCCAAAGGGGAGCCAAGGCGGCAAACTTAATTTTTTTTAATATCAGTTAAGTTACTTTCAAATATATATTATGTAATGCTATTCAAAACTATGCTATTCAAAACACAAGTCATCTTTGCCAGTTTGGTTAGCAGTGAGAATATAAGTCTTGACCTCATGAAAGGTATCAAAATTTGTTTCAATTTTTTTATAAACTAACTCTAATCAAATGAGGAGAGAGAGAGAGCACCCTCCATCCCTCTCCTCCCCACTCTCCTCTCCTTACCTCACCTCTCCTCTCCTCTCCTCTCCGTAGCACCACCGCCACCACACCACCACGGTTCCACCACCACCACCACCACCACCACCGCCACCACCGCCACCACCACTACGACAACAACCACCACCACCACCCGTTGCAGCCGTCCAATCGCCCAAGGTTAGTTTTGAATTATATATTATTATTATTTTGATTTTTTTTTTTTTTGAAATTTCAAAACCGCCTAGGCACGCCTAGCGCCTAGGCCGGCCGCCTAGGTGGTTTTCGTACGGCCGGAGGCCGCCTAGCGCCTAGACGCCGCGCCTAAGCCGCAATTTAGAACACCGACTCTGCTACCATGTTAAAGTCCCTATTACTACACAAAAACTCCAAAGTCAAATAATTATAAGGGGATTTTTATATAAGTTACTTAAATCTTTCATATTTAGAGTTAGGTACCAAATCTTGGTAATTATATTAAAAATCCCCCGAATCTCCAACAATGTGTCAGTTAAGAGTCCCCCATGTTAATACAACTCTTATGATGAGGGAATATTCCGTTAACTTCAACAACAACAAAAAATTGACCATTTTTTCCTCGTCTTCCACTCTCCTCCTTTATCCCAAAGAAGGGTTCCTCTTGAACTCATGATTAGCGATGGTTTATGCAATCTTATTAAACTCATAGTAGACAATGTTTTCATGGGTTCTTCTTGAACGAGCTCATGGTAATGGGTTCTTTTTTTATTCATGTTTGTGCTTATGCTAGACAACGGGATCATAAGTTTTCTTGAGCTCATGGTAGAAATAGCTTCATAGTAATGTATTTTTTTGGGTTCATGGATCATGGTAGACAATAGAGTTACATGGGTTCTTTTTTAGCCTATGGTAGTGAAAGAAAATTTAAGTAATGAAGGACAAATAATATTTTCATGATGTTAACACAATACTTCGGTTAATTTTTTGTTGTAGATGGAGGTGGGCTCTTAACTCGCATTGTTTATGTTTTGGGGGACTTTTTTTTGCAATTATCAAGATTTGGGGTATCTAACTCTAAATAGAAGATTCTGGGGACTTGTATCAGAAAAACCTATTTATAATATTCCAACAAAAGTGACCTCTTCAGAAAACATGGGATGCTTTGGATGTCTAATGAATGTTTGATATTATTCCTGATACCAACAAATAACGAGACGGGATCCTTGCCTAAAGGAATCAAGGTTTTGTCAAAGAACAATGAGTAGGCCAATATCTTCATGAAGCCTTGCTACAAATCTCCACAGAAGTGCAAAGGCCAGTTCTACGTACCCCTAGAATGTTACCATGTTTGACGACTAGCGTGATTATCAAGGCAGAAAACCTTGTAGCAAAGATGATAATGACTATCTTCATGATACGAGGCAGAAAACCTGGTAGCTGTATGAATGAGTAGGGCTAAAGTTACTGAACTGAAACCGAAAAGGAAAATTGTCAATAAAGGCCCTCAAGGTTGAGTCTAAGACGCCAAAACCTCATAATAGTATTATGGCGCCCTACATCTTTTTATATCACAGCTATTCTGATTGTGAGTCATGGACTCATGAGTCCCGACTAAAGCTATTTTCATTCAGGGGTTGTTTAATCAACTAATTAACGTAATATATTAACATGTTTTAACTAATTTATCACCCCTCTTTTTCTCTATCCCTCTCTATAGCGGGCCATGAGCAGCAGTAGTTGATAACGTTTGAGATGAACTATCCCACCGCCATCCCTTTCTTCTCATGTCTGATTTTGGACCTTAAAAGGGTTTTCAGAATTCCTTCTGTTAGGTATTAGTTTATTAGTGTTTGGACTTTAGTTCAACTTCGGTTACCCGTAAAACCAATAATGAGGTTGACTCTCCCTATAAATATACTTACTCATCAATGAAACTATCCAATTACTCATCTACATGGTATCAGAACCCATCCACCCAAAACCCTAACTACGCCATCACCACCCCCTCAAACCCCTCACCACCCTATCCCACCCTGCTCCAGCCCCTCAACCCCCCCCCCCCCCCATCTGCCCAATAATGAGGTTGACTCTCTCTATAAATATATACTTATATCAATAAACTATCCAATTACTCATTCTACATGGTATCAGAACCCATCCACCCAAAACCCTAACTACGCCATCACCACCCCCACTCAAACCCCTCACCACCGCTATCCCACCCCGCTCCAGCCCTCAACACCCCCCCCCCCATCTGCTTCGGCTACGGCTCTGCTCCGCCAACAAAAACCCATGCCCCCCCCACCCTTCTAGCCCCCCGCCCTCCTCCACAAACACCCCCCCCCCCCCGCCCCTCTGCTCCGCCGACAGCTCCTGCTCCTGCCCCCCTTTAGCCCTCCCTCTCGACCCCCCTTCCAGTCCCCCTCCTCCACAGAACCCCCCCCCCCCCCCCTCGTGAAAACCCTAGCCGCCAACACCCAATCCTAACCCTAGAAGTTGTCGAAAAAAAGAGATCAGAAAAAAAAGATCTGAAAAAAATTGGAGTTGAGATCTTCAGAGGGCAAACTATAGTCGTTTATGTGAACCTCTGAACCTCCACAACGACATCAAGAGTTAACAGAGGACAAACTTGATTGTTTATGTAAATCTCTGTTCCTGACCTGGTATTCACATCAGGATCTAACAAAAAGCAAACTAGTTTTGTGTGAATCTGTCCTGGCTTATGTGATTCACCTTCGATCTCTGTCAAAAATGCGCCAGCCAGTATTGGCAACGTGTGAACATCATGCATTGGTAAGGTTGATGTGAATATCGGATTTTATGATCAACCGATAGTCGAATCGATAACCTGAAGGATGTCGAACACTGAGGTGAATAGCAGTACTGATAACACCAGTATCGAAAACATGGTGGGGACACCAGGCTTGGTACGACGATTTTATCGATTTGACTTGTCGATCGAATGTTGGAGGATCCGAATGTACTCCACATGGCGCAAGAAGGTCGAGAAGACGCTTCGGAGAATGTGGTTATTAAAATATCT
Organism: Iris pallida; assembly: GCA_029216955.1. Lineage (NCBI taxonomy): Eukaryota > Viridiplantae > Streptophyta > Magnoliopsida > Asparagales > Iridaceae > Iris > Iris pallida. Next base: position 17,705 of record JANAVB010029102.1, on the reverse strand, counting down.
CATTGACAACCCCCGACGGTGGATGATTCCACATACAGTAGTGGGAGACGGATGATATCCGACTGTTTATACAGTTGATGAATTTTGATGGAACCACTAGTCGATGATATAGTTCAAAACACGAATTCTGTGAGAGTTATGGGAGGTCTTTGGAGCTGCGTTTGATGGAAAGCACAATTTGTCTTACATTTATGACTCGGTTGTCGGCGTCTACCGAGCTGATCAAGGAGACAAGTCACATAAGGATCACTTCCGAGTCTTACTTTGACTAATGAGGCGGATCGCGTGTTATCCTTGACGACGGATATTATTGAAGCGAGAACTCAACGTCGGCTGCACTATGTCATGGCATATCTCGCTCGCTTTACCTGATGCAAATTCTACACGGTCTTAGATTATTACATTGCCGAGGTTCCTTCTCTGATGGAAGCCTATTTTCGAGTCATAGAAGCAGTAAAAGTAGTTGGGACTCATACGAGTGATGCACCCGCTGATCGATCTGCTTTGGGTGTTGCTCGTGGTAGATTCCGTAACTGCCATAGTGGCCAGAATGTTGGCCAGGATGGTGGACGAGGTAATGGAGGACAACCACGCACATGCTTCAATTGTGGTCAACTTGGACATTTTAAGTACAGTGTCCCAAAGCTCCTATTGGCAATATTGCTCGGATGCTCATGATGATGAAGAATGAGATGGGCAGATGACTGCAGAGACCTATGTAGAATTCACTGAATTTTAAAATCAGCGACATGGAGACTCTACATCTGGATCAACTGTCGGATACTCAACAACGTGCGGTAAGATCAAAGTAATGGGTGATTGACTCGCTGATCACATGACACGCGATGCAAGTGTGTTGCATGATTATATATCAGTGGATCGTGTGAAAAATATTACTGTTGCAAATGGCAATTCCCTGAAAGTTCGTAGAAAAGGAAGTATGTCTTTCTTCCGGTCTGCCACTCACTTCAGTTTTACATACACTTGAAAGATTCAGTTTATTATCATTACACGTGACTTGTATTGCCTGATAACATTCTTTCGATGGTTGTATTTTCCAGGAGGAAGTCTAGGAAGACTATCGGTAGGGGGATATGGCTGGAGGCTTGTATCTGTTTGAATTGAATTTGTTGGTCTGTGTCGATGTGTCACTCAACCCGTTTGAGTTGCAATGTCGGTTAGGTCGCCATATATCTAAGCTCTCAAAAAAATGTGTCAATCGTTAGATTTTTGATTTCCTTTCTATGAGTTGTGTAATCTGGCTAAACGTCATCGGGTACCCTTTCCGGTGAGTTTGATTAAAGATGTCTCACCTCCTTTTGATTTAGTGCATTCTGATGTATGGAGTCAATGTCCTATAGAATCTGTGATGAGGTTCAAGTATTTTGTTTTCTTTGTTGATGACTACTCACGAATCACTTTTGTCTACTTAATAAAAAATCGTTCTGAAATGTTTATATCTGGTGCAATTTTTATACTCATAAAAATCCAATTTGGGTTTCTATTAAATGTCTTCGAAGCGACAATGGTCGTAGTATGTCTCGTGAATTCACCTTTCATCTGGCTAGACATGGATTATCCACTAAACTTCGTCCTTACACACCACAACAAAATGGTGTGACCGAACGTAAGAACCGCCACTTCTTGGAAACAACTCGTGCTCTTATGTTTCATACCAGTACTCTCAGAAAATTTTGGTCAAATATTATTCTTACCTTAGAAGCTAGAAACTCCTAGAAGGCCAACGATCTCAGAGCTCGTTGGGAGCCCGTTTCTCCAATGAATGGAGCTCGTTTCTCTGGCGACATAAGCACTTCACATAATATGACCATAACTTTAAAAAGATATATATTTTGGGAAGAAAGAAAAAATTTAATACACATTTATCAAAGTACCAAGCAACTAAAGATTACTTACCTTGACATAATAAAAAAATCAACATGCGAAAGATACATCTTATAAATTTTAATAAATATTAAAATATTTATAAGTTTTGATAACAATAATTAATAAGTATAAAAAAATTATTAGCGTACGCTCCCATTATACTTCCAACTTTGGACCCTTCTAAGTAGTCGCGTTCCCTCGCTCCAGCTCCAGCCCCCGCTTTTGGCTTCTAAGGTTCTTACAGCTTGCTATCTGATTAATCGTATGGCATCTGTTGTTTTCAATGGCACTACTTTTTCTAAATTATATCCTAATCATATGCCATTCCTCTACCTCTCAAATTTTTAGGTACTTGTGTTACATTCGAGATATTCGACTTACTTTTTCTAAATTAGACCCGAAGGCACTCAGTGTATTTTTCTTCTATCCTAAGGATCAGAAAGGATATCGTTGTTTTTCTCCAACCTTGAAGAGAGATATTCTCGGGATGTTACCTTTGTCGAGACCGAGTTCCCTCCACCTTTTCCATCTAAAGAATCCGTTCTCAAAATATACCCAGATGAGAACTTTCTCTTGTATCCGGTTCAAACACAACAGGCATCCGTAAGGGTGTCCTCCCCTACCGAGCCAGTCCCACCGTCCGAAGGTCCGCAAACACCAGCTTCGTTAGAACTTGCATTACCAGACATGCCCAACAATGTAGATCATGTGTCGTCATTAGAGTCCTCCTCCGACTCCACAGATTTACCACCACATGATCTACCGACTCGTCTCCGTCGTGCATGTCGTGACCATCCTTTGTATGTTGATAACTACAAAGGGCTCGCAAGTCACACTCAGTCCTTTGTGGACATTATAGATGGGATTCAGATCCCCCAATCCGTCGAGAAGGGCCTCCAACATCTTGGTTAGCGTGCCGTTATAGAGGAGGAGTGCGGACGCTACGGGAGAATCATACATGGGACTTGGTAGATTTGCCTTCCGGTAAGAAGGCAGGTTGCAAATGGGTGTTCACCATCAAGGTGAAATTGGATGACACCCTTGATCGCCTGAAGGCTCACCTTGTGGCTAAAGGGTATTCTCAGACTTATGGCGTAGATTTTTTTGAGACATTTTTCCCAGTTGCCAGAATAACCTTTATGCCAATGCTCATGTCCTTAAATATTCGATATAACTAGCCCTTACTTCAGTTAGAGGTGAAAATGCATTTCTTCATGTGAACCTTGAAAAGAAAGTATATGTAGTGCAACCTCCTGGATTTGTTGCAAGTGAGGGTAAAGTGTGTCATCTGCGGAAGGTACGATCTCAAACAATCACCTCGTGCTTTGTTTGATCAATTTATCTATGTCGTTATCCAGTTTGGCATGTACCAATCCAAGAAGAATCATTCGGTATTTTACCGACATACATCAGTTGAACGGATACTACTTGGTGTCTATGTTAATGACATTGTGATTAAGGAAGACGATAGTCAGGATATTGCAGGGCTGAAAAGGTTTCTAGATGAACAGTTTCAGACAAAAGATATGGAAGCGTTTTAAGTACTTCGCCATATGGGGTAAGGAAGACATTGTAATATCTCAGAGGAAGTATGTGTTTGACATCCTAACTGAAGCAGGAATGATGCAAACCAAGAGAACAACATCACTCATGGATCCAGGGGTAAAGTTACTTCCCGATGAGAGGATACTGATGATCAATCCTGATTAATATCGTCGAGTGGTTGGAAAACTCAACCACTTGGCAGTCATAACTCGCCGATACATTTCCTTTGTTGTAAGTATTATGAGTAGATTTATGACTTCTCCACGAGTTTTGCATTGGCTGACAGTTCTCATGATCTTGCGATATCTAGCTCAGAATATGGGAAAAGAAATTCGGATAGAGAATCAGGGACATATACGTCTTGAGTACTTTACAGATGCTGATTGGGGTACAAGTTTCTTACAGATAGACGGTCTACATCTGACTATTTGGTATTTATTGGCAAAAATTTAGTATCGTGGAAGAGCAAGAAGCAGAATGTGCTCTCACGATCGAGTTCAGAAGCGGAATACCAAACTATATTCATGGACCGCGGAGATGTAATATCTACAACATCTTCTAAAGGAGCTAGGAGAACAAACATGATCGGAAGCAGCATATATGTGGTGTGATAATCAGTCAGCTATCCATATTGCTACCAATCCCGTATTCCATAAAATGACGAAACACATTGAAATCGACATCCACTTCCTCCGTAATAAGTACCAAAAAGGGGTGATAACATTTCGCCACGTTAGAATCGATGGTCAGATAGAAGATATATTTACGAAGTATCTTTTAGACCCCTCGTGTACAGTTTTTTTTGTAACAAAGTGGGCATGATTGACATTTATGCTCCAGCTTTAGGGGGAGTGTTAAGTATTAGTTTATTAGTCTTTGGGCTTTAGTCCCGTATCGGGTAGAACCAATAATGAGAGGGTGACGCACTACTATAAATATATACTAACTCATATCAATAAAACTGTCTAATTACTCATTCTACATTATGCTTGTGGAAATACTTTTTTTAGTTTTTTCTAAGGGCACCACACTTTTTACTTGGGGGCAGCCCTTACTTGGGGGCAGCCCAAACATGTGGAGATTTTGCTGGGAGGCACCCACATTTTGCTTGGGGGCAGCCCAACCCCCCAAACCCTTCATTCTTTTCCATAACTCATATTACACTCTCTCCACCAAAAGAAAAAAAGAAATATTTTTTCTAAGGGCACCACCCTTTTTACTTGGGGAAAGCACAAAATAGTTTGAAAAAATTACAAGTTTGCCATGAGTTTTTTTTTACTTGGGGGCAGCCCAAGCTTTGGTATAAAACCCAACTTTTCTTATTTTGTTCCTCTTTCCTTCCTCTACTCTTTTTTTCTCCCTCAACTATTTTCTTCTCTTCCTCTCCATTTTAGGTTAGAACAAAACCTAGCCAAAAATTTTCCCAACCTAAATTTTGGAAAGATTGTTGGTAAAATATCTAGTAATAGTGTCAATGACTTCTTCCATTTATTAGTAAGTCATTGAATTAATATATGTTTAATGTTTTAAACATGAATTTCACATATAAAAGTTGAATTATGTGTTTAATGTAGAAAAAAACTGAACATGGAACAACCGGGATCATCAAATGTTGTATACTCTCTTCCCGCCACGTCCGAAGAACACTTTGATGCATCGGAAGCCCTCTTGGTAACTAAATTTTAACTTTTTATCGGATGAAAAATCGGGTTGTGACACAGAGGACTGTCACCTCTCTGGCAGTCCCGATCATAGATTAGGACTGTCAGAGAGGTGGCAGTCCTTCACATATGTAGGACTGCCAGGGGGACTGCCAGCCCCCTGGCAGTCCTACTGTAGTGAAGGACTGCCACCTCTCTGGCAGTCCTAATCTATGAGCATATATTGACCTATTTGCTTTATGATGTTGTTTAGTTATATTAACTTTAAGTTCTATTGTAGAACTTGAGATCTTCCGATTTTGCGGTACCTGCTCCAATTGCAGTCGATGTAGGTCATTTATTCTGGACCGGTCTTTGGTTTGAATCAAGCGGGTGCGGTACATTGGTGTCGAGAAGTTGGACGGAAAAACAACATAGTTTTAGTGATATCCAGGTCGGCCCGAAATCGTCCGGGACGACAAACTGTGATGGTTGGCTGTGAAAGAGGTGGTGTGTTCAGAACGCACAAGAAAGACACAGTTATCCAAAGTAAAGTTCCAAAAAAAATGTTGGAACGAGGAAATGTGGTTGTCCATTCACGATACATATTAGAAACGAAGAAGGAAAGTGGACAGTAGAAGTGAAGAATGGAACCCACAACCATGAGATTGCCGAGACACTATTGGGTCATCCGTATATCGGACGGTTGAACAATACGGAGAAGAAGATAGTCGAAGACTTGTCCACCTCCGGAGTTGCACCGAGACAAATATATTCCGTCATACGACATGAAGATGAGAAGAACAAGTCTACAATGAAGTCAATATACAACGTCCTATCTTCTTCGAACGTCGTCCGGACGAAATCAAGAATGGCGATGCAAGAAGTGCTCAAGTTGCTTGCCGATAATCATTATGTTGAGTTCCATAGAAGACATCCCCAGAGTAATGAAGTAATTTCAATCTTTTGGGCTCATCCCGATTGCACAAGTTTGGCCAGGTCTTTTGCCGACGTGTTAGTCCTTGATTGCACGTACACGACCAATAAGTTCAAGATGCATCTCTTTCATGTTGTCGGGTTCACCTATACTTGGAAAACATTTCCAGTGGCATTTTGCTTCATGAAGAGTGAGAAACTTGAAGACTACACATGAACGTTGGAGAAACTAAAAACACTTTACACCGGTCATACAAAGCCGTCGGTTTTTGTTACCGACAGAGAGTATGCCCTAATTAATGTTATTCGCATTGTTCTTCCTCAAGCGGATACATTGCTATGCACTTGGCATGTCAATCGTAATATTCAAGCCCAATGTAAGTTGAAGTTTCGGAAGGAGGATGGTAAAATTGACATGCAAATTTTTGACAAATTCTACAATGATTGAAATTGTGTGTGGCGAGCCTCTACGATTGCCGGTTACGACGCCGCATGGTACTTGTTCAAGCAAAAGTGGGAGGCGAGGGAGCCGGTATGCATTTCTTACATCAAAGATACATGGCTTGAACCGCACAAAGAACAATTCGTCTTGGCATGGTCGAATGTGGTGAAGCATTACGGTACGACAACTACCAACCGTGTCGAAGGAGCACTATTTATTGAAGAGACACCTAAAATAATCTTTCGGCAACTTTGTCTCTGTTTGGCAAGCTATACATCTATCGTAGACCGGACGGTGAACGAAATTAAGGCATCATTTGAGAAGAGCTTAAATATAGTCAAGCATGAGCATAGAAAGGAAGTACTCTTAGATGCTTTAATGCGCATGGTATCTCACAAGGCGTTGGCATTAATATTTGATGAGATTGAAAGGTCAAAGTTTGTCGGGTTTGATCCCGAGGTTTGCGGGTGTGTATATCGACATACACTGGGCCTCCCGTGTGCACATTAGATTAATGAATATCGCCGTGAATCCATTCCTATTCCAGTAGATACTGTCGATCAACGTTGGAGGAGGTTGTCTATGATGCCCTTGGTGAAGACGGACGATGATTTCTTCTCTTTGCCACAAGTGAAACTTCTCCACGCAAGGTGGTGTGCCTCAATAGGAGCGGAACGGATGTCCATTGAGCTTAAAATCCAAGAAATTGCATGTCCGATGACTACTAGAATGCATGAGCCGTCCGTTGTTTCCAATCCTAAAGGCAGGCCTCAAACAAGATTGATTAGTTCACAGAAGAAAAGGCTGGAGTCGACTAAGAGAGATCCATCGTCCTTTGAGCATGTTGAACGGAGCTTACAACAACCTCCGCCTGCACGGAAGGACAAGCTTGTCGTTCGCCGAAAAATGGAGAAAATGGACCTCCAAGAGAAGATACCGTTGCAAGCCAAACACTGAGTTTGTATATTGACAAATTTTAACCTGAGCTTCGTAGTTACATTTGGTCTATTGTCGATGTCCCCGGTGATGGCCATTGCGGATTCCATATGCTTGCAAGACATCTTAGTTATGATGACAAAGATGGATGGAGACAGGTGAGGCAGGAGCTGTACGAGGAGTTAGAGACTCGTCTTCCATTCTACTCCCGCATCCTAAGCGAAGAAACAGTTGCAAGTTTGTTGTTAAGTATCCCTTGCACCGACAGTGTTACCGGAAAAAACCACTACATGTCAGTCCCGTCTGCCGGCTATTTATTTGCTAATAGGTACATGATACCTGTTGTACTTATCTCGCCGGGTATTAGCAATACATTCTTTCCGATGTGCGCTCCTCCGGCGGACCACGGACATTCTAACCTATGTACTATAGGTCAAATCGGGATCACTTCGTTATACTAAAGATGATCGGTCATTCTCTGATTCCTCCACCTTCAACAGTTTGGAACAAAAGAGCACCGGTCGAAGCCATCGCTTGGACCACACCTTTCGTTGATCAGATCAACCATTGTAAGAAGTTGTTGAAGTTTGAGGAGCCAAGAGACTTACATGTTGACCACTACGACGTCGAAATCGACTGAGTACGGATATATTTACAGTTTGACATTTTGTATATGGAGGACCATTTTTGTATACAGTGAAATATGAAGTCCACTAAACAATATGGAGTAAATTTTGTATACAGTAAATTTCGCGTATTGGACTTACCTATATGGAGTACTAGGGGTGAGCATTCGGTTTATTCGGTTCCAACCGAACCGAATAACTGAAAACCGAATTGGACCGAAACCGAATAAACAAAACCGAAACCGAACCGAATTGGTCAATAACCGAACCGAACCGAATTAAATCGGTTCGGTTTATTCGGTTTTTGTGTTTATTTGTGCTTTTTTTTGTTAATATATATAATAACTAAATATACCTAGATATATTTAGTATATACCTATAATATATATATATATATATATATATATATATATATATATAAACTAAATTTTCTTATTCGGTTTTCGGTTTTAGACCGAAACCCAAAACCGAAACCGAAACCGAATAAGAAAATTTAGTATTTTCAAAACCGAAATCGAACCGAATTTTTTTAAAACCGAACCGAATCTCTTATTCGGTTAGGTTCGGTTCGGTTTTCGGTCCAAAACCGAATAATGCTCACTACTATGGAGTACCACTTTTGTATACAGTGAAATATGAAGTTCAGTATGTTATATGTGTTTACCTGTGTGCTATATGTGTTACATTTGTTACCTATGTGCAAGTATGTGTGGCAAAATATACCAATTTGATAAAGTATCAGACAAAGTATCAGGACTGCCAGCACCCTGGCAGTCCTACACTTAAGTAAGACTGCCAGGATGCTGGCAGTCCTAATTGAAACTTGTTGTGACAGAGAGTTTCAATTAGGACTATCAGCACCCATTTCATTTCCACATAAGTGTAGGACTGCCAGGGTGCTGGCAGTCCTAATTGAAACTCTCTGTGACAAAGAGTTTCAATTTGAAACTCATCACAGAGACTTATAAATAGGACTGCCACCCCCCTGACAGTCCTACACTTAAGTAGGACTGCCAGGCTGCTGGCAGTCCTAATTGAAACTTGCTGTCACAGGGAGTTTCAAATAGGACTGCCAGCACCCTGGCAGTCCTACTAAGTGTAGGACTGCCAGGGTGCTGGCAGTCCTAATTGAAACTCTCTGTGACAGAGAGTTTCAATTTGAAACTCATCACAGAGACTTATAAATAGGACTGCCAGGATCCTGGCAGTCCTACACTTAAGTAGGACTGCCAGGATCCTGGCAGTCCTAATTGAAACTTGTTGTGACAGAGAGTTTAAATTAGGACTGCCAGCACCCTGGCAGTCCTATATTCCAGCACCCTGACAGTCCTAATTGAAACTCTCTGTGACAGAGACTTTCAATTTGAAACTCTCATCACAGAGACTTATACTTAAGAAGGACTGTCAGGACCCTGGCAGTCCTACACTTAAGAAGGACTGCCAGGAGGCTGGCAGTCCTAATTGAAACTTGCTGTGACAGAATTTCAATTATGACTGCCAGCACCCTAGCAGTCCTACACTTATGTAGGACTGCCAGGTTCAATTAGGACTGTCACACCCCTGGCAGTCCTACTTTAGTGTAGGACTGCCAGGAGTGTGGCAGTCCTGATACTAAATCACAACTACATATCAGACACTTTACAAACACTCCTCAAGCTTGGCCAACAACTTAAGTTTCCAAACATAAATAACAACTAAATATCAGACAACTACATATCCAACAAGTACATAAATAACAACATAAATCACAACTACATAACAGACAACTGCATATCCTTCAAAATATCCAACTTCAAAAAAAAACATAAATAACAAGTACATATCCTTCAAAAGTCTGCCCAACAAGTTAAGTTTCCAAACACAAAAATATCCTTCAAGTTTCCAAACAACAAAAATATCCTTACAAAAACATCCAGATTACATCCAACTTATGCATGAACATCCAACTACATATTATGCCGGACCTTTGAACGAGACTCCATATTATTTATGAAGGGGAACTCGACCACGTCGTCGATGCAATCAAGCTCGTTGGCGACCGCGACACTAGTGTCACTTTGGCAACCTCTCCAGAGTGTCTTGGCCAATTCCTTCGCCTTTTTAGACTATAAATGAAAGTATAAGTGAAGTCTACAAACATGAAAATCTCAGTCTAATTACAAATACGGAACTCACCATCCTCACCAACCCAGCATACAAGATGTTTTTATAAGGAAGAGCTCCAATAGCTCCAATGGCCACGGGACCCGGGTTTGTAGGGTTCGATAACGTAGGATGTCCAACCCCCAGGAAGTACGACATGTAGTCCTCGCTGCAGTCGGCCATCAGGGTGACCGGTCGTCTTTCAGATTTCCGAAGTACATGTCGTTGCCACTCGGAGTAAAAGTCGGTCACCCAGTTGAAATCCGTCGGTTTGTAATTTAAAGGTTGGATTCCGCGCGGAGGCTCCAACATTCGTAATGTGCGCTTCGGCACAGTTTGCACGAAGCCAAACTGACGAAGTACTCTATCGGGCATGTACGGCTCCGTGATCTCATAGCATGTGATCATGCCATGAAATAAAGAAACTGGTTGGACCTCACGATTCTGCTCGCGTAAATCCCGGTATGTATTCCAAAAAATCTGTAGGAAAACAGTTAACAACAAAACAAAATTAACATAAAAAAGTAAGTCAAAAGTTATACCTCTTCTGGCACCAAATTGTCTAGTACTTCACGAATGAAAGCCAGTGTTTGCCAATTTTTGGTTTCCAGCTGGGATGGCCTCCATCGAGACACTTTAGGAAGGTTTGCAACATACTCTGGGTTCAGGTCACCCCGTCTGAGCATCAGAAAGTGCTCATGTATCCATACCTATTCAATTTATAAATGAATAGTCAAAAAATAAACAACAAAATGAAGTATACGAGATTAAATTGTTAGAAGTTTTCTTACATGTAGCAGAGTCTGACAGCCGGCCCTTGTCTTAGTCCCGACAAGGGATGCGATGCCGAGCTCGCGGTAAAGATTAGCTAGGATACCGCTTCCCTAAGGATATATCAATGAAGTCATCCACTTGAGATAAATTGAGCATGTACCTAACATGTATCGACGTTCCGGACTTGTCCGGAATGCGGACCGTTCCTAGGGAAAACAGCATGTACGCACGGGCCACCGCGTCGACCATATCATCGTCATCGTCATCCACCTCCATATCCATGAAGTGATCCACCAGAAATGACAGAGGAATTCCATACGACTTCTTGAAGCCTGGCAGAGTTGTAAAACTGGTAGCCTCAAGTCCAAGGTGACGTGAGACAAAACTGGACAATCTTCTCGTACCATTTCACGGATTTCTCATTGGTGTAATGTTCTTTGGTCATGACGCGCCCGGTCACTGGCAGCTCCAGTATCTGGTAGACGTCGTCAAGTGTAATGGTCATCTCCCCTACTGGGAGATGAAATGTGTTAGTCTCCAGATGCCATCTCTCCACAAAGGCGGATATGAGGACATTATCCATTGTCCTATAGGCGTTTTGTGCCAAATTGTGCAAGCCGCTCGGCATGATTTTGCTCTGGACGGCCTCTGATAAGCTTCCAAACCGCCAGGACACGGTTTTCTTCCCGTGACTCAGCCCTAAGGATACGATATGTCCTCTGTATATCGAACAACAGAAAAACATAACAATTATGAAATACATATATATATAGTATACTAAACAGGTAGCTTACAAACGTAATGTACATACCGGATTCTTCCATATTTCATACGCAATGTGGTTCTCAAAAGAAACCAACATTGAGCAACCGGACGGACGGACAGGCGGCTCAGAAGGACCGGCCTCCTCAGATGGAGCAGGACCATCTTGACGTGATAGGAGTCGGCCAATTGGCACGTCGGCGTCGGCGTCATCGGAAGAACGCGTAGAAGTAGGAGCTCGTTGCTTCGACCGAGCTTTGGGTGCCGGTGGCGGTGTCCGAGACCGAGCTTGGGGCGCCGGTTCGAAAATTGTAATCGGACGCTCGAGAGGACGTCCCTCACGTTCCTTCCACTTTGACGTGGTGGGCCGTATTCTTTTGTTAGCGGCTGGAGAACTGCAGGACAACGTACAGTTATTAAATAATAGAAACGAAAATAGAACTGTTACCCCCCACCCCCCACCCCCACCCCACCCCCGCATATGAGCATCATGCAGTTACCCACCCCCCCCCCCCCTTTCAATATGAGCAACATACAGTACCAACCCTCCCCCCCCCTTAACATACAGTAGCAACATACAGTACCATTCCCCCTCCATGGAGGTGGGAATGGAGGGGGAGGGTTGGTACTGTATGTTGCTCATATGGAGAGGGGTGGGTAACTGCATGATGCTCATATGCGCCCGGGGGGGGGGGGGTAACAGTCCTATTTTCGTTTCTACTATTTAATAACTGTACGTTATCCTGCAATCCTCCGGCCGCTAACAAAAGCATACGGCCATCGCATAAAAGTGGAAGGAACGTGAGGGACGTCCTCTCGAGCGTCCGATTACACTTTTCGAACCGACGCCCAAGCTCGGTCTCGCCGCCACCGGCACCCCAAGCTCGGTCGAAGCAACGAGCTCCTACTCCTACGCGTTCTTCCGATGACGACGACGACGACGTGCCAATTAACCAACTCCTATCACGTCAAGGCGGTTCTGCTCCATCTGAGGAGGCCGGTCCTTCTGAGCCGCCTGTCCGTCCGCCTGGTTGCTCAATGTTGGTTTCTTTTGAGAACCACATTGCGTATGAAATATGGAAGAAACCCGGTATGTACATTACGTTTGTAAGCTACCAGTTAGTATACTATATATATATATATGTATTTCATAATTGTTATGTTTTTCTGTTGTTCGATATACAGAGGACATATCGTATCCTTAGGGTTGTGAGTCACGGGAAGAAAACCGTGTTCTGGCAGTTTGGAAGCTTATCGGAGGTCGTCCAGAGCAAAATCATGCCGAGCGGCTTGCACAATTTGACACAAAACGCCTATAGGACAATGGATAGTGCCCTCATATCAGCCTTTATGGAGAGATGGCACCCGGAGACCAACACATTTCATCTCCCAGCAGGGGAGATGACCATTACACTTGACGACGTCTACCAGATACTGGAGCTGCCAGTGATCGGGCACGTCATGACCAAAGAATATTACACCAATGAGAAATCCGTAAAATGGTACGAGAAGGTCGTCCAGTTTGTCTCACGTCACCTTGGACTTGAGGCTACCAGTTTTACAACTCTGTCAGGTTTCAAAAAGTCATATGGAATTCCTCTGTCATTTCTGGTGGACCACTTCATGGATATGGAGGTGGATGACGATGACGATGATATGGTCGACGCGGTGGCCCGTGCGTACATGTTGTTCGTCCTAGGAACGGTCGGCATTCCGGACAAGTCCGGAACGTCGATATATGTTAGGTATATGCTCAATTTATCTCAAGTGGATGACTTCATTGATATATCCTAGGGAAGCGGTATCCTAGCTAATCTTTACAGCGAGCTCGGCAACGCATCCCGTGTCGGGACTAAGACAATGGTCGGCTGTCAGACTCTGCTACATGTAAGAAAACTTCTAACAATTTAATCTCGTATACTTCATTTTGTTGTTTATTTTTTGACTATTCATTTATAAATTGAATAGGTATGGATATACGAGCACTTTCTGATGCTCAGACGGGGTGACCTGAACCCAGAGTATGTTGAAAACCTTCCTAGAGTGTCTCGATGGAGGTCATCCCAGCTGGAAACCAAAAATTGGCAAACACTGGCTTCCATTCGTGAAGTACTAGACAATTTGGTGCCAGAAGAGGTATAACTTTTGACTTACTTTTTCATGTTAATTTTGTTTTGTTGTTAACTGTTTTCCTACAGATTTTTTGGAATACATACCGAGATTTACGAGAGCAGAATCGTGAGGTCCAACCAGTTTCTTTATTTCATGGCATGATCACATGCTATGAGATCACGGAGCCGTACATGCCCGATAGAGTACTTCGTCAGTTTGGCTTCGTGCAAACTGTGCCGAAGCGCACACTACGAATGTTGGAGCCTCCGCGCGGAACCCAACCTTTAAATTACAAACCGACGAATTTCGACTGGGTGACCGACTTTTACTCCGAGTGGCAACGACATGTACTTCGGGAATCTGAAAGACGACCGGTCACCCTGATGGCCAACTGCAGCGAGGACTACATGTCGTACTTCCTGGGGATCGGACATCCTAAATTGTCAACCCTACAAACCCGGGTCCCGTGGCCGTCGGAGCTATTGGAGCTCTTCCTTCCAAAAACATCTTGTATGCTGGGTTGGTGAGGATGGTGCGTTCCGTATTTGTAATTAGACTGAGATTTCCATGTTTATAGACTTAATTCACTTATAATTTCATTTACAGTCTAAAAAGGCGAAGGAATTGGCCAAGACACTCCAGAGAGGTTGCCAAAGTGACACTAGTGTCGCGTTCGCCAACGAGCTTGATCGCATCGACGACGTGGTCGAGTTCCCCTTCATGAATAATGAGGCTTGTTCAAAGGTCGGGCATGATATGTAGCTGGATGTTCAGGCATAAGTTGGATGTAATTTGGATATTTTTGTAAGGATATTTTTGTTGTTTGGAAACTTGAAGGATATTTTTGTTGTTTGAAAACTTAAGTTGTTGGGCAGACTTTTGAAGGATATGTAGTTGTTATTTATGTTATTTTTTTGAAGTTGGATATTTTGAAGGATATATAGTTGTCTGATATGTAGTTGTGATTTATGTGTTATTTATGTTGTTTTTTTGAAGTTGGATATTTTGAAGGATATGTAGTTGTCTGATATGTCGTTGTGATTTATGTTGTTATTTACGTACTTGTTGGATATGTAGTTATTTATTTTGGAAACTTAAGTTGTTGGCCAAGCTCGAGGAGTATTTGTAAAGTGTCTGATATGTAGTTGTGATTTAGTATCAGGACTGCCACACTCCTGGCAGTCCTACACTAAAGTAGGACGTGTAGGACTGCCAGGGGTATGGCAGTCCTAATTGAAACTCTCTGTGTTGAGAGTTTCAAATTGAAACTCTCTGTCACAGACAGTTTCAACTAGGACTGCCAGGGTGCTGGCAGTCCTAATTGAAACCCTGTCACAACAAGTTTCAATTAGGACTGTCAGCACCCAGGCAGTCCTTCTTAAGTGTAGGACTGCCATGCAGTCCTATTTATAAGTCTCTGTGATGAGAGTTTCAAATTGAAACTCTGTCACAGAGAGTTTCAATTAGGACTGCCAGGGTGCTGGCAGTCCTACACTTATGTAGGACTGCCAGGGTGCTGGCAGTCCTAATTGAAACTCTCTGTCACAACAAGTTTCAATTAGGACTGCCAGCACCCTGGCAGTCCTACTTAAGTGTAGGACTGCCAGGGTCCTGGCAGTCCTATTTATAAGTCTATGTGATGAGTTTCAAATTGAAACTCTCTGTCACAGAGAGTTTCAATTAGGACTGCCAGCACCCTGGACTGTCAGGGTGCTAGCAGTCCTATTTGAAACTCCCTGTGACAGCAAGTTTCAATTAGGACTGCCAGCCTGACAGTCCTACTTAAGTGTAGGACTGTCAGGGGGGTGGCAATCCTATTTATAAGTCTCTGTGATGAGTTTCAAATTGAAACTCTTTGTCACAGAGAGTTTCAATTAGGACTGGCAGTCCTACACTTATGTAGAAATGAAATGGGTGCTGTCAGTCATAATTGAAACTCTATGTCACAGCAAGTTTCAATTAGGACTGCCAGCACTCTGGCAGTCCTACTTAAGTGTAGGACTGCCAGGGTGCTGGCAGTCCTGATACTTAGTCTGATACTTTAACAAATTGGTATATTTTGCCACACATACTTGCACACAGGTAACACATATAGCACACAGGTAAAATATATAATATACTGAACTTCATATTTCACTGTATACAAAAGTGGTACTCCATATAGGTAAGTCCAATATGCAAAATTTACTGTATACAAATTTACTCCATATAGGTTAGTGGACTTCATATTTCACTGTATACAAAAGTGGTCCTCCATATACAAAATGTCAAACTGTAAATATATCCACACTCAGTCGATTTCGACGTCGTAGTGGTCAGCAGGTAAGTCTCTTGGCTCCTCAAACTTCAACTTCTTACAATGGTTGATCTGATCAACGAAAGGTGTGGTCCAAGCGATGGCTTCGACCGGTGCTCTTTTGTACCAAACTGTTAAAGGTGGAGGAATCGGAGAATGATCGATCATCTTTAGTATAACGAAGTAATCCCCGATTTGACCTATAGTACATAGGTTAGAATGTTCGTGGTCCGACGGAGGAGCGCACATCGGAAAGAATGTATTGCTAATACCCGACGAGATAAGTACAACAGATATCATGTACCTATTAGCAAACAAATAGCCGGCAGACGGGACTGACATGTAGTGATTTTTCCCGGTAACACTGTCGGTGCAAGGGATACTTAACAACAAACTTGCAACTGTTTCTTCGCTTAGGATGCGGGAGTAGAATGGAAGACGAGTCTCTAACTCCTCGTACAGCTCTTGCCTCACCTGTCTCTATCCGTCTTTGTCATCATAACCAAGATGTCTTACAAGCACATGAAATCCGCAATGGCCATCATCGGGGACATCGACAATAGACCAAATGTAACTGCGAAGCTCAGGTTGAAATTTGTCAATATACAAACTCAGTGTTTGGCTTGCAACGGTATCTTCTCTTGGGCGGTCCATTTTCTCCATTTTTCGACGAACGACAAGCTTGCTCTTCCGTGCATGCGGAGGTTGTTGTAAGCTTCGTTCAACATGCTCAAAGGACGATGGATCTCTCTTAGTCGACTCCAGCCTTCTCTTCTGTGAACAAGTCGATCTTGTTTGAGGCATGCCTTTAGGATTGGAAACAACGGACGGCTCATGCATTCTAGTAGTCACCGGACATACAATTTCTTGAATTTTGAGCTCAATGGACATCCGTTCCGCTCCTACTGAGGCACACCACCTTGCGTGGAGAAGTTTCACTTGTGGCAAAAAGAAGAAATCATCGTCCGTCTTCACCACGGGCATCATAGACAACTGCCTCCAACGTTGATCGACAGCATCTACTGGAATAGGAATGAATTCACGGCGATATTCATTAATCTGATGTGCACGAGGGAGGCCAAGTGTATGTCGATATACACACCCGCAAACCTCGGGATCAAACTCGACAAACTTTGACCTTTCAATCTCATCAAATATTAATGCCAACGCCTTGTGAGATACCACGCGCATTAAAGCATCTAAAAGTACTTCCTTTCGATGCTCATGCTTGACTATATTTAAGCTCATCTCAAATGATGCCTTAATTTCATTCACCGTCCGGTCTACCGATAGATGTATAGCTTGCCAAACATAGACAAAGTTGTCGAGAGATGATTTTAGGTCTCTTCAATAAAGTGTGCTCCTTCGACACAGTTGGTAGTTGTCGTGCCGTAATGCTTCACCACATTTGACCATGCTAAGACGAATTGTTCTGTGCGGTTCAAGCCATGTATCTTTGATGTAAGAAATGCATGCCGGCTCCCTCGCCTCCCACTTTTGCTTGAACAAGTACCATACGACGTCGTAACTGACAATCGTAGAGGCTCGCCACACACAATTCCAATCATTGTAGAATTCGTCAAAAATTTGCATATCAATTTTACCAT
>JANAVB010029101.1:0-27164 GCA_029216955.1 Iris pallida | reverse complement strand
TAATGAGTCTGGTTCTTGTACCACCGATCTCAGGAATACCCTTCTTAATATATGTCCGGGTAATGGATCATTCATTGGGAGCTTTGCTGGCTCAAAAGAACAAGGAAGGTCATGAACAAGCCATCTACTATCTTAGCCGAACGATGATTGTAGCTGAACATCGTTATAGTCCGGTAGAGAAGGAATGTTTAGCCTTAATGTTTACTGTTCAGAAGACGAAACATTACATCATAGGCCAAACTATTCATGTCATATCCCGAGTCAATCCTTTTCGAGTTTTAATGAAGAAGCCAAGTACACTCAATTCTAGGCCTGCCACATGGGCCATATTACTAGCACAATATGATATGGTTTATGTTTTTCAAAAGTCTGTGGAAGGCCAAGTACTTGCTGACTTCTTAGCAGCTCATCCTGTCCCTGAGACATCTAAACTCTATGATGAGATTTCAGACGAAACATTAGAATGAAATATGATCTCAGAAGAATTTCCTACATAGAGGTTGTTCTTTGATGGAGCTTCTAGAATTGGACCTGGAGGTACCCTTGTAGCTGGAGTAGGAATTGTTCTTGTTTCACCCGATGGATTAACTATTCAAAGGGCCTATTCTTTAGATGAATCATGCTCAAACAATGTGACAGAATACAATACCTTGCTCATTGGACTCCAAGTAGCCAAACAATTGGATATCGAATATCTCGAAGTATATGGCGACTCTAAATTGATTGTTAATCAGGTTAGAGGCATATATGAAGTCCGACATCAAGATCTAGTACCATATCATGAAGCAGCAACCAAGATAGCTTCTTCATTCAAAGGGTTCTTCATCGAACATGTACGTCGCGCATGCAATACAGAAGCCGATGCCTTAGCTAACCTAGCTGCGGTATTGGCAGTTCCAGTCAAAAGACAACAGATGGTTGTTATCTCTAATAAGAAACTATTCTGTGTTGAAAATAACCATAATATTGAATTCAGCAACCTAACTGAAGTCAACGTCACTTGTGAGGACCAGAGAGCACCTTTTATTGATTTTGCAGTACATGACATCTTGCCAGAAGATCCTAAAGAAGCTACAAGTGTTCGTCGTCGATCGCTTCGATTCTATTATAATCATACTACTAAAACACTCGATCGAAGAACTTTTGATGGATTACTCTTGAGGTGTCTCGCTGGTGATGAAGCAAAGCAGATATTATATGAAGCTCATGATGGTGTTTGTGAAGCACATCAGCCTGGTCCTAAACTACAAGATTGTATTTGACGTATGAGCTACTACTGGCCTTCTATGGTATCAGATGCTATTGACTATGTAAGAAAATGTTGTGTATGTCAGATTCATGCAGATTTCATTCACCAACCATCGGAATTTTTTTATCCGACTGCTGCCTCATGGCCTTTTGAAGCTTGGGGCATAGATATAATTGGCCATATCAATCCTTCTTCATCTAAAGGGCATCGGTTCATCTTAGCTATAACTGATTACTTCTCCAAGTGGGCAGAAGCTATACCATTGGCTGAAGTTAAAACGAGTAGTGTCATCAACTTCATCAAACATCATGTGATATACAGGTTTGGTGTCCCTCGCCGAATCATCCATGATAATGGACCGCAATTCATCAGCCAAAAGTTTAATAGGTTCTGTGATGACAACAGAATCAATAATGTTGCCTCGACGGCCTATAATCCTGCGGCTAACGGGTTGGCTGAAACATTCAATAAGACCATTATCAAACTTCTCAAAAAGTTTGCCTCTATCAACAAACGTAATTGGAGTAACAAACTTGGAGAATGTCTATGGGCATATCGTACTACTGTCCGTAATCCTACAGGTTGTACACTTTTTTCTCTAGTATATTGGTGTGAAGCTGTTCTGCCTTTGGAAATTCAAATTCCATCATTG
This sequence comes from Iris pallida, assembly GCA_029216955.1. NCBI lineage: Eukaryota > Viridiplantae > Streptophyta > Magnoliopsida > Asparagales > Iridaceae > Iris > Iris pallida. The sequence continues at coordinate 25,263 of JANAVB010029101.1, read as the reverse complement.
AGGATCGCTATTGCTAACGAACTTACTACAGAAAACAATGATCGTCTTCGGCTTCAAGAGTTGGAGGCACTCAATGAGAAAAGGTTACTGGCTCAACAACATATTGAACTTTATCAAGCCCAGATCTCAAAAGCTTTCAATCGCAAAGTCCGAGTGCGAACATTTCAAGAAGGCGAGTTGGTTCTCACAGTCAGACATCCTATGGCTATGACACATATGAGCAAAGGCAAGTTCGAGGCAAAGTGGGAAGGGTCGTATGTGGTAAATAAAGTCTTCTCCAATGGAGCCTATCAATTAACAGATATGGATGGCAGAGTTGCTGTGATGCCTATCAATGGCAAGTTTCTTAAAAAATATTATGTATAAAGACAAAATGAACTTTATTTCATAAACATGATGTAAATATAAGTTCATTTTTATTCATGGAATTACATAAATATTAAGGACATGGAGGAGGTCCTGATCCTTCATGATTAAATACATAGTTTGCCAATAGTTCAAACATCTCATTGTTTGAACTCACAAGAAACTTGTAGGCAACCATCCCCAATGCCTCTTCTTCGGCAGTCTTCCTAGGTTCCACTAACTTGAAGATCAAATTATGTCCTGGTGCAGGAGAAACAGTTGAGCCTTCGCCTCTTTCTTTTCGAGAAGGCACGGGAGGCTTAGTAGGGAGTATCTCAGTTTCTTCTTCGATCTTCGGAGCAAGTAAATCTTTGGAAGACATTTTCATACAGAAGGGAAAACGATTGACAATATCTACATAAGTTTTGTTCTATTTATAGGCAAAACAAATAGATAATCAGCCTCGAGAACTGATACAACTTTTAGAAAGAAGCACAACAGTTCGTTCATTTATAACTGTTCATTCATTTATAACTGACCATTCATTGTCCCTTCTCCGAAACTGACATAACTATTCACTCATTTATTCTTTTCTTCGAGAGTTTGAACGACCATTCATTCATTCAATGTCTCTCCCTTAAAATTCGAAGTGACCGATTACTCATTCATTTATCATAATGAGAATCCATGTCTCTAAATTCCAAATAGCCACATCAAACAACTTGCCACATTCGCATTCTATCTGCATTCTGTTATCTATGTCAGCATGTTAAAATTAAATTATAAAAAGGAGAATAACGTGACAATCATTTCTTTATTCATTCTTTAAAAAGAATAGATACATCTTGATGAAAATCTATTACATATCTGATTTTCATTCTAATGAAGGTCTATTACATCTTTGGATCTTCTTATTTGTTGGTGGCAATTCCTTGTCGTCTCGACCTGAAACAACGAGGCAGACAATGGAATCAACTCTGGTTTTCTCTCTCAGAAAGACGAGAGAAGAACCCCAGAGTGCAGCAGCCCAAAGATGAGCTGCTGTCAATACAACTGGTGGAGAGAAGACGACCCGCCAGGGGAACTAGGAACGAAATCACCCTTGTGATACAATTCCTAGTTCTGCGTCTCCACCATCCAACTCTCATGGATAAAGGCTCTTCCTACCATCTGAGGAAGACCTTTCTTGAACATGAAGAGTCCTGAGCTGTCTGATTTGAGTGTCAGAACCACATGAGCTGTCTGATGTGAGTGTCAGAAGAATGCCCTCTGCAACATCCAAATCACCAATGTCAGTCCTGAAAAAGCTTGCTAGCTGAATCTCTGTAAATATTAACAAAACAGGAAAAGTTAGCAGAATCTATCAAACAATGCGTGCTTATCAACAGGCGCAAACCAGCAGTGTGTGCCTATCAATAGGCGCAAACCAGCAGTGTGTGCCTATCAACTGGCGCACATCAGCACTGCATACTGATCAAACAGGCGCATATCAAAAATACGTGCCGATCAATAGGCGCATATCTCCACAGTATAAGTTGATCACACTGGCATATGTCAACTATACGCGCCTATGATTGAGACTAAGTACTGGATCACAGTGCGCGCCTATTCTCAGAAATAGCTAGCATATATCAACAGTGTCTACAACATGTAGATCAATACCTATCTTCAAAAGTGGTACGAAAGAAGAATATTCATACCATTGATTCTTCTTCAAGACTTACTAATTTTTGAAGACACAGCATACAAAAAATAACATCAGAATGGAGTGGCGCAAGTGGGACCTTGTGAGAAGCCATTTGTTTTGAGAAAGAATGAATGGCTCTTTCGTTTTGGCTATCCTTTTTAAAGTACTGAAGAAGAAAAATGGGCACGTCATTCTAGGAGCCTATTTTGGGAAAGAACTAAACAATAGGCACTTAAGACCACGTGATGGCTGTCATGTGTCTCTCAATGAAACAGTAAACAAAGAATTAGCCAAAGGCACACGACCTCATGTGCAATTCAAAATCACAGCCACACAATATATCAGAAATTTTAGATTTTATTTGCATAAAGATGGGTGGACCCCTACAGACAAGGACACAAGAAAAGAGAATAGAATTTTTGGCACGCCCAAACATTATTTCTTGTTCTTGCCTTCATCAGGCTGACGAAGGACGGCATCCAATTCTTGCATGTTACAGATCCCTGAGCGACGCATCAGATTAAGGAACCCCTCCGCATCACCATGCCCTTCGGAGGATGGCCCACCATTCAAGTGATTGAAGACTGTCGAGTCTAGACCAAAACAGTCTAAAAAGTTTGCCGCTCTCAGCGACGGGTCATCCTTCAACAGATAAGTTGTAGGCGCAACATCATGTCCCGCTTCAGGGGACTTGATTGTAGTATCAGCATTTGTCTCCATCTCTTTCTTCTTGGGGGCCATTGAAGAACAGAAGTGAAAAATAAAGCATAAAGATCAACTACTACATATATATATCAACAAAATGACTCTTCATATTCCTCATGGGAAATCGAAAATCATCAATGAAACTCGAAAAGACGAAGAGAAAATTTTGTGTTTTCGAGAAAGAGATATAAATTCAAAGTATTTCAAAACTTTGAAATATTTTTTAAGTTTTGAAAACTTTGAAGGAGGTCTTGTAGGGCCTAAAAATCAAGTTGTGCCCTGAACATACTAATCAGTGATCAAGTTACGCCCCAAAGATCTGGTTGCGCCACTGATATGAAGCTCAGAGAACAAGCTGCGCCACTGATTAGGTTGTGCCTGATATTAGACTGCGCCCAGTCTTATTGCGCCAAAATCTACATGGCGTCTGACACTTAATGGCCATCATTACCTGACAGCACTGACAACTGACACCACAGTAAACGAGTAAATATTTTTCGAATCCCGTGAATTATACCGCTCAAGGAGAGTTGGTAGACAGCTGTCATGTACACTTCACAAGTTGTGTCTAGGCACAATCTAGAAAAAATCTTTAGTTGCGCCTAAGCGCAATACGAATGACTTCTGCTCAAAAGCTACCACGTGTCTAGGCACGGCTCAATCAGGCGCAGTTGACTGAAGCTCGCGCGACCTGATGAAGTTGAGACAACTTACATTCTAAAGCAGGATGACGTGGCGCACATGCCACTAATCTCTCAAGACGTGTCTACTATCCTGTACACGACCACGCGTATCTCAATCACATGATGTCACGCGTCTAAATACAGTTAGTACACGACTTAAAGTTGGCACAACAGGAGGTTGGCGCAACCCAATTTGGCGCAATCTAGCCTCGCGTACATCAGAATAACTGCTAAAATAATTATTTTTTAAACTCTATAAATAGAGTTTTCAATCATTGTGAAAGGATCAGATACAGACGCACAGAGATCAAGAACTCTTGCAAAATCGCTGCTGTATTCTCCAGAGGCTACAGTCTTCAAGTTCACATAGTCCAAGGGGTAAAGTGATCGTCTTCTGATCAGATTTCTACAGTTGTACTTCCCCAGAATTTATTGTACTTTATACTATTCTTTTTCAAGTTTGGAATAACTTTTTGTTTTTGCAAACAGCGATATCGGTTGTAATGCCCCAGTCCCAAAATACGTAGGACTAGGAACGTAGACATGCCAGCCGTATAATAAATATACGTAAGCTGTAAATACAGTAGAATCATGACTAATCTCATCCACACAAAATAAATGAATAAATGATATCATATAATGATAATGAATTGTCTTGATACAATATGTTGGACGGAGACAAATCTACTACCAACAAGTAAAGGAAAAATACATGAGAAGAGAAATGATTTTTGGCGAGCGAAGCGAAGACGATCCAAGTGCAATCATCCTCGAAGAAATAGCGATAATCACGGCTAGAGCTAGAGCACCTGCAAAAGACAAGAGCACACACCTGACGAGATAACCAGGTCCTCAGAGGGACGTAACAAGACACATAATATCATGCCATAATAACTGTGATATATAATATAAAGAAAGAAATATGTATGCAATCAGGTGCCTAACCAGTCTACAGTGATAATGCAATAAGAACAAACCTTTGACGCATGGGCGGATCAGGAATATCAGGAATCAGGACTGTATCCTCCACTAGAGATAACCGGCAATCAGGATCGTACCTTCCACTGGAGATAACCGGATATCAGAACTGTACCTCCTACTGGAGATAACCGGCTATCAGGATCGTACCTCCCATTGGAAGTAACCGGCTATCAGGACAGTGTATATATGACCCATACATTAAGGAACTCTTCTTTCCACCCAATGCCTATTATGTTGTATCCACAACATAAAACCTCTGTTAATCGCTAAGTCAAACTAAGCATGCAACCTCTATTAGCGGTTATTTCTATCGTACGGCTTATACGTACTGGTGGCCAGCAAGTCACGTATGTCTGTGTTCTATATGCGACACACAACTTCGTGGTACAACGTGTCAAGGCCAATGAATCCAACACACAAAAGTGGTCTCTTAAATCTAGGTTTAATGTGTAAGAAAACTAATACATAGCAGGAAATAAAAATGAACAGTAAGTTCTAACAGGTTATTCCATGTATCACAGTTTATTTTGCATAAAGAAAATAATGAATAATGCATGAAATATGAGCTAAAATAAATAAACAGCAAATGGCAAGGTGTCTTGCCTGGTAGGACGTCTGGTGTACTGCAATGCTCAATGTGGCACGAACTGCGATTTTGGTATAACAACTACACAAGGGAACCTCTGTTGGCAGCATGGATGGTTCCATCGAGTCCAGAATGGTCAAATTAGTTAGGGTGGACATGATGAAGTGCAGAATTGAAGAGAAAATAGGAATAATGGGATTGGTATGGTGAAGAATCGATAGTCGAAGGGTTTGTGAAAGTAATATATACTATTTTAGAAAAATAGTTATAATGCTTGAAGCTATATTTTATAGTGAAAAATAATTTTAGATAAATGCATACTTGAAAAATAGAAATCGTTTTTAGGCTAAACCCTGAATTTGTCAAAAATGAAATTATAGGTAGTAAACTACATATATAAATATCATAATATATTCTAAGTTAAAACAAAATTGAAATCGATTTAGACAAAATTTATGATATAATTTTTTTAGAAAATATTTATAATATCTATAACAAATATATTTTTAATCCACTACTAGTAGGTACAAAAATGATAATAACCATAAAAGAAAAATATGATAATAATAATAATAAGGCTTCTAGCAATTTATACCTAGTATATTAAGATATCAATAACTTAATATCCAAAATTATAAATATAAATATATTTTATATATGTACTGTTTACAACAGTACTTACAATAATAAAGATAACAATGATTAAAATAGTAATAATAATAATAACAACATAATAAAAATAATAATAATAATAATAATAATAATAATAATTAATAGTAATACTTATGCTCTTCTTATACAATCAAAGGACAGGAAATAATTTTAACAGTATTATTAATTATACTATTATAAAGCAAGCACAAAATACTAAAACAAACAAAAGTAAAATAAATAAAAATCAAAAATTCAGCAGCACCACACAGCTGTCTTCTCCTAAAGGGGAGGAAAGAGAATAATCCACAACGAAAACATAAGAGAGAGAGGGAGAGAGAGTTTGGAATAACTAGAGGAGAGTAAGAAGAGAGAGAGAGCTGGAGGGAGATCGGAGAAGATGAGGGGAGATCGAGAGGGAAAGAAAGGGATCGAGAGATAGGGAAGAAGGAGAGGAGTCGGGTTTGCGGAGGCGGTGTGGAGTCACCGGCGGCAAGAGGCGGCGCCAGCGGAGGGAGCTCGGGAAGGGGTTTTCATGCGGCCGAGGAAGCTGCTCGGCGCGGTGGACGCGGCGGTCTGCACCGGAGGAGGTCGAGTGGAGAGCGACCAGAAAGAAGGAGTGGGTTACGACGGCAAGGTTTCGGATCTATGGTGGGCTGACCGGTGTCGCACGTACGGGGCGGCGCTGAAGGCGCTGGTCGCGACGGCCGTTGGCGTCGCCAAAATCGGTACGACGATGCACACGACGATGGTTCGTCGGATTGGCACGTCGTCCTGCGCACGGTGCTGGGGATTCGCCGGCAGACGCAGGCACACTGGTGCGACGGCGGCTTCTGGAGAAGGGCGAGGCAGCGACTCCTCGTGGAAGGCGGAGCCTGCGTCGGGATCGGCGCAGTTGGCTGACGACGACGTCCGATAGGTAAGGGTGGTGATGGTGGTGTTAGTATTTATGGGCTTTTGGTTTGGGGCTTTGGTGGTGGCAGGTGGTTTTGGTGGTTTGGGGCTTTGGTGGTGGCAGGTGGTTTTGGTAGTGGCACCGGCCGGCGATGGCCGTGGTGACCGCAGCAGGTGATAGGATGTTGTGGTGTAGGCGGGGCTGCCGCGGCAGTGGCCACCGTGGTTGTGTGTGATATGGATTTGGGTTTAGTCGGGAAGGAGGTGGTGTCGGGTGGCTGTGGTGGTCGGGTTTTCGGCCAGTGGCCGTGGCCGCGGTGGCGGTTCTGGTGGTTAAGTGCGGTGGACGGAGTTGTGCCGATGGTCTGGAGTTTGGTTGGACGTGGTTACAGTGATGAAGTTGGTCGATATGGCAATGACGACAGGACAGTGGGGACCGGGGTTTGGTCGGGTGTCGACATGGGTAGGCTGGGGAGGCGCTTGGGATTCGAGAATTAGGGTTAGGTTAGGAACTAGGGATTTGGAGATTAGAAAATTGGAGATTTGTATTGTGTCGGGGTTGTCGACACGAGAGAGAATAATGTATATGTAAAAAATAATGGAATAAGAAGGTCACCCGGGGTCGGACCCGAGGCCAATCACGGCTGACACGGAAGGATTGGAACACCGACATGATGCACTCACTTTTGTGTGGAAATTTTGTGGAAGAAATTGTGGAGAAATAATGGATGAGTACCTCTCCTTATATAGGAGGTGGAAATTTCCAGTTGGATAAGGATGTAGAAAAATTTAAATCCTTAGTAGATAATTCAATTATTAATTTAAATCAATAAGATCAATTCTAAATCCAAATTAAATTCCAATTTAAATCTAGGTAATCTAAACTCAATTTAAATATAAATTCTATCTTTTAGTTTAAAATCCAATAAGATAAATCAAATTTCAATGATAGGTATTAATTTACTATTTAAATCAATCCCTAAACTCAAATCAAGATTTAAATTGCTACAAATAATTCAAAATATGTTTTCCAAAATACCAATAATAATAATTTTAAAAATAATAAATATTTTAAATATCTTTTTAAATAGTAAAATATTAGTATTAATAAATTTTGAAAAGGAAATTATATATATGAATTCAAGTTCATGTATCTTATATGCAAGGAATATTTGCATAAAAATAGTTTTCTAACTTACCACTATTAAATAAGATAGCCTTTTATAAATAAATAAAAGTAATAAATTTTGGCCATCCCGATACTTTTTTTCACAACTTTAAGTAAATTACAAATACAAATAATTATTATATATATTATTTTGAAACCATAAAAATAGAAAAAATATTTTTCTAAAAATATGTACACTCGCACATATTCGCACTCGTCGAGCAATTACGAAAAACAAAATTTCGCGCGCGACGTACAATGCAACTATGCGACGTACAATATACTAAATAAAAAAATTGGTATCAAATTTATTAAAAAAATAGTAGAAATTTAGGGATTTTACATCCTACCCAACTTAAAAGAATTTCGTCCTCGAAATTAAGAATTTGTAGGGGGTGAGAAGGAACAAGGGATATTGGTGAGGAACAATCATTAACAACGTTTAACAAAACATGCATTAGGAATTCGCGATTTCAATAATGACGAGTATAATCATGGGTAAGCGCAAGAAGAAAAAAATGAGTAAAGGTTAAAGTTTAAACAAGACAATAAAATTTTTGTGGTAACAAGAGAAAATAATTTAGGGATTTAGAAGGTATGCTTTCTTGAGAGTAGGTTGATGGCACGATTAGGAGAACGATTAGATTCACTCCTAATTTAACTGATTAGGAGGTCGTGATAGTAAATATAGGGTCGAGGAAAAGAATGAGTAGTTTAGGATGAAGATATAGCAACATCGAGTGATAATGGTCGTAGGTGATAGGATAGCTAGAGGAATTTCTAGCACAACGCCTTCGTCCTTCTAAAATAGGTGAAGGCGAAAGCAATATAGGGTTCGAAGGAGGCGTTATCGAATACGAATATGTGGTTCAAAGGCGACCGAATAATTCAAAAGAAGTTGCCAAGGCAGTCGCGGATGGAACTCTAGAGGGTAAGTTTAGCTGTGTCCCCATCCACGTAGAACGATAGATAAAGCGAACCAAAATGCACTAGGTTGATCAGACCATCATGCACCGATTCTGATTAGACAATATGTTAGTGGGTGCGACCCAAATAACATATGTCTTGAACAAGCTCGATAAAAGAATAAGCTTGCAAAAACTAGGCTATATTAGCATCATTAGTCTCGATAGTAAAAATATAGGCACGTGAGATTAAGATTGAAATAAAGAATGAATAGTCTAAGTGTCATAAGGATCTAAGTCTTGTTTATTCCTATACCATCATTCTACGGTTTTATTGACCAAGGCTTGGTTGACTAAATGGGTTAAATTTCCTCTAGTCTCTATGGTCTAGATAATACTATTTGTATTTCCTTAATGGTCAAGGGTGTGTCAGGTCATGGGATATTCTACCCAACTTAAAGAATTAAGCTAAGGGTGTTTGGGACATCTAACTAGTAGGGTCAATCTCTAGCAAGCACGAAAGGAAAATAAGAATAATGATAGGAGGAATCAAGCAAGATGCAATTCAATGAGTCAAGCGGTAGATCGAAGAAAGAGGTCAGGTATGTGGATGAGATCCTAGACTTCTAATCCTATTTGCAGGCTTGCTTGGTACGATAAAGTAACCAAATAATTTATCTAGACCTGTATGGGCCACCACAAAAACATGTAACGCTCCAGTCCCAAAATACGTAGGACTAGGAACGTAGACATGTCAGCCGTATAATAAATATATGTAAGCTGTAAAATACAGTAGAACCATGACTAATCTCGTCCACACAAAATAAATGAATAAAAGATATCATATAATGATAATGAATTATCTTGATACAATATGTTGGGCGGAGACAAATCCACTACCAACAAGTAAAGAAAAAATACATGAGAAGAGAAATAATTTTTGGCGAGCGAAGCGAAGACGATCCAAGTGCAATCATCCTCGAAAAAATAGCGATAATCACGGCTAGAGCTAGAGCACTTGCGAAAGACAAGAGCACACACCTAGCGAGATAACCAGGTCCTCAGAGGGACGTAACAAGACACATAATATCATGCCATAATAACTGTGATATATAATATAAAGAAAGAAATATGTATGCAATCAGGTGCCTAACCAGTCTACAGTGATAATGCAATAAGAACAAACCTTTGACGCATGGGCCGGATCAGGAATATCAGGAATCAGGACCGTATCTTCCACTGGAGATAACCGGCAATCAGGACCGTACCTTCCACTGGAGATAATCGGCTATCAGGACCGTACCTCCCATTGGAGATAACCGACTATCAGGACAGTGCATATATGACCCAAACATTAAGGAACTGTTCTTTCCACCTAATGCCTATTATGTTGTATCCACAACATAAAACCTCTATTAACCGCTAAGTCAAACTAAGCATGCAACCTCTATTAGCGGTTATTCCTATCGCACGACTTATACGTACCGGTGGCCAGCCAGTCACGCATATCCGTATTCTACATGCGACACACAACTTCATGGTACAACGTGTCAAGGCCAATCAATGCAACACACAAAGGTGGTCTCTTAAATCTAGGTTTAATGTGTAAGAAAACTAATACATAGTAGGAAATATAAATGAACAGTAAGTTCTAACAGGTTATGCCATGTATCACAGTTTATTTTGTATAAAAAAAATTATAAATAATGCATGAAATATGAGCTAAAATAAATAAACAACAAATGGCAAGGTATCTTGCCTGGTAGGACGTCTGGTGTACTGCAATACTCAATGCGACACGAACTTTGACTTCGGTGTAACAACTACACAAGGGGACCTCTGTTGGCAGTATAGATGGTTCCATCGAGTCCAGAAGGGTCAAATTAGTTAGGGTTGTAGTGCCCCGTCCCGCTCAGTCAATCGGAGGAGTAGGAATGCCGACGGCGTTCGGACTTAGCCTTACAACGGCTGCTCGAAGACATCGCTCGGTCGAGGCGACCGCTCGCATAGGTGTGGTATTTTCAGTGAACTTGCCTCATCTTAGCCTTCACATAATAAATTGTATATTTTCAACTTGCACAAGTAGGCTTGATAATAAAAGAGACGAATCCACATAACTAAGGGAATAATCCCAACAGGTCGAAAAGAGTTAGAATATAGAAAGGTCCAACGGTCGGCTTAGAGTTGGTGCATGGCGTGCTTTGAAAATGACACTCGGTCCTTCATCCCGTGGCTTGGGAGAAGAAAAGCTGGTCTTCGACACAAAACTATGAACTTGCCTAAGTCATAGGCGTCGCCCGCGTAAATGCTCGATAAAGCATGCACGCTTCCACTGCGCAAGGCTTGGCATAGCCTTTGCTCGTCCCTCGGGTTAAGTTGTAGGCTTAAGTAAGTTAGACAAAGTTATGCCGGTCAACCTAAGTCATTCCAAGTGTTGTCCCGCTCATTATGCGGTTGTCAAGTTAAATAGTCCCACGATCCCAAGGCCCGTCATATGAGGTATGACTTGGACGATAGCGTTGCGTAGAACACGAGTCGATTTAAGGCACGAGCCACGGCTGGTTCAGAGAAAAGTTAGCCACGGTCTGTCGATACTTAAGGAAACACGTTATGTTCAAGTTAAGTTGGAAGGCTATGCAGTAGCCATTTCTGGAGTTTCAAAGAAATGTTAAGTCTAAGCGATGGTTAGTCGCCGAGAGAAAATATGTCAGGACTGTGGTTCAGTCGCCGAGGCAACCCTGGTTTGGGCTCTGCAAAGAAGTGTGAAAAGTGGAAGAAGCAAAGCAAAGGAACTAAGTGATGATGATGAGACCATGCAATTATGTTAAGTCTAGAAGTTAGCGTAGGCGCATGGTCATGGACAACTTGTCGACAAGGGTGATAGTTTCTTCGAGCGGCAACCCGGGGCCACGGGACCGACTCGACCTAGAAATAAATAGGTTATAACCGAGCTGGTATGAAGCAACCGGTAATACGGGGACTTGCATCGGAGCTCGCTACTTGCGTTGCAAGGGTCCCGTTTACCAGGCTATGTCCAGGATGGCTAGTTAATGCCAGTGACCATTCATATAGATGTGTCGGCACGGGCGACAATCCGCATGTGTGCCTTTGGACTGAGTTGAGGTGAATGTGTATGCAGTTAGAGAACACAATGTCTGGACCTAAGATTTGGCTACAACGAAGGCAACGTGCTTCGACACGAGATGTGGCGTCGAGTGTTAAGTCGTTGGCATAGAGTTGCATGAGTTAGGCTTGAGCTGTTGCGAGTTAAGTCGAGAAGGGCCGTAGGGTAAGTTGGGTGAAGTTACATTGAGTTGCTAGGCACGACCTCGAAATATGAGGCACGACCGCGTTGTTACAACACAAGTATAGGCAAGACTAAGCGAGGAGGCGCTGCCTCAGAGATATTGAAGCAAGAATCGGGTTCATGGCACGACCGAGTCGTTACGTCCCAGAGTTTGGCACGAAAGACAAGTATGAGTCGGTGTGTTAACATTTTAAGCAAACGACAAGGTCTTGAGGCAAGGATAAGGATGTTATCGGTACGATAGCACGGTCACACGGAAATGAAGTCTATCGTGTAGTTGCGTCCCTGATTATGGCCGTAAGGCAAATACGACTTGATAGGTTAATGTTGTTGGCACGAGAAGGGTCTAGAGACAAGGTATGAGTTAACGTTGTTGTTGCAAGCATGGAAGGGTCCTCAGACACAAGTATGCCAAGGCGTCTGTCATAAAACTGATCCTAAGACAAGACTAGAAAGACAATCAATAAGAATGGACTACGTTGCATAAAGTAAATCAAACGTATTGGTTTTGTATAGGTGGACGAGGAGCTCATTCTACCAGTACAGTTAAGTACTGACACCCACATAGTTTTCATATACAGGCACAGGTAGAAGCTCGTGGTGCGGAGCTCGCTTGGATGCGTCGAGGCACGGAGTTCCTTGGCGATTCGAAGCGTGCGACCGCATGGATTCAAGACTTATACGGGACATAATGTATGGACGTCGCCTTCCAAAGCATCCGCTGGCTCGAGACATGTATTGAGAGATGAGAGAGAGCTGAGTGAACTTGTAAAATGTGAGAAGAGTGAGCTTGAGAGACTTGTAATCTTGGCCTTGTGCCCCATTGTAACCGTTGTTTTCAATATCAATAAAGAGCTTCTTTGAATAACTTGTGTTTCGTTCTAATTTTTGATGCTATTATTCAATGTCTCTGCATGGGACTTCTGTGCGACGACCCCGTCGCAGCCGCTGAAATCGGCCGTTATGGAACCCGTCTTGCACGAGCACAATCTAGGCTCGTGCGACATCACGCCTTAGCGAGGACGATCGCTCCTACGGGAGCGGGGCGTGATAAGGGTAGACATGATAAAGTGCAGAATTGGAGAGAAAATAGGAATAATGGGATTGGTATGGTCAAGAATCGATAGTCGAAGGGTTTGTGAAAGTAATATATATTATTTTAGAAAAATAGTTATAATGCTTGAAGCTATATTTTATAGTGAAAAATAATTTTAGATAAATACATACTTGAAAAATAGAAATTGTTTTTAGGCTAAACCCTAAATTTGTCAAAAATGAAATTATAGGTAGTAAACTACATATATAAATATCATAATATATTCTAAGTTAAAACAAAATTTGAAATCGATTTAGACAAAATTCATCATATAAATTTTTTTTAGAAAATATTTATAATATCTATAACAAATATATTTTTAATCCACTACTAGTAGGTACAAAAACGATAATAACCATAAAAGAAAAATACGATAATAATAATAATAATAAGGCTTCTAGCAATTTATACCTAGTATATTAAGATATCAATAACTTAATATCCAAAATTATAAATATAAATATATTTTTATATATGTACTGTTTACAACAGTACTTACAATAATAAAGATAACAATGATTAAAATAGTAATAATAATAATAACAACAGAATAAAAATAAAAATAATAATAATAATAATAATAATAATAATAATAATAGTAATAATTAATAGTAATACTCATGCTCTTCTTATACAATCAAAGGACAGAAAATAATTTTAACAGTATTATTAATTATACTGTTATAAAGCAAGCACAAAATACTAAAACAAACAAAAGTAAAATAAATAAAAATCAAAAATTTAGCAGCACCACACAGCTGTCTTCTCCTAAAGGGGAGGAAAGAGAATAATCGACAACGAAAACATAAGAGAGAGAGAGAGAGTTTGGAAGAACTAGAGGAGAGTAAGAAGAGAGAGAGCTGGAGGGAGATCGGAGAAGATGAGGGGAGATCGAGAGGGAAAGAAAGGGATTGAGAGAGAGGGAAGAAGGAGAGGAGTCGGGTTTGCGGAGGCGGTGTGGAGTCGCCGGCGGCAAGATGCGACGCCAGCGGAGGAAGCTCGGGAAGGGGTTGTCGTGCGGCCGAGGAAGCTGCTCGGCGCGGTGGACAAGGCGGTCTGCGCCAAAGGAGGTCGGGCGGAGAGCGGCCAGGGAGAAGGAGTGGGTTACGACGACAAGGTTTCGGATCTATGGTGGGCTGACCGGTGTCGCGCGCACGGGGCGGCGCTGAAGGCGCTGGTCGCGGCGACCGTTGGCGTCGCCGAAATCGGTGCGGCGATGCACGCGACGGAGGTTCGTCGGAGAGGCACGTCGTCCTGCACACGACGATAGGGATTCATCGGCGGACGCAGGCACACTGTTGCGGCGGCGGCTTCTGGAGAAGGGCGAGGCAGTGACTCCTCATGGAAGGCGGAGCCTGCGCCGGGATCGGCGCAGTCGGCTGACGGCGACGTCCGATAGGTAAGGGTGGTGATGGTGGTATTAGTATTTATAGGCTTTTGGTTTGGGGCTTTGGTGCTGGTAGGTGGTTTTGGTGGTTTGGGGCTTTGGTGGTGGCAGGTAGTTTTGGTGGTGGCACCGGCCGGCGATGGCCGTGGTGACCGCAGCGGGTGATGGGATGTGGTGGGATAGGCGGGAAAGCCGCGGCAGTGGCCACGGTGGTTTTGTGTGATGAGGATTTGGGTTTAGTCGGGAAGGAGGTGGTGTCGGGTGGCTGTGGCGGTCGGGTTTCCGACCAGTGGCCGTGGCCGCGGTAGCGGTTCTGGTGGTTAGGTGCAGTGGACGGAGTTGTGCCGATGGTCTGGAGTTTGGTTGGACGTGGTTACGATGATGAAGTTGGTCGATATGACAATGACGACAGGACAGTGGGGACTGGGTTTGACAGGGGTTTGGTCGGGTGTCGACATGGGTAGGCTGGGGAGGCGCTAGGAATTTGAGAATTAGGGTTAGGTTAGGAACTAGAAATTTGGAGATTAGAAAATTAGGGATTTGTATTGTGTCGGGATTGTCGACACGAGAGAGAATAATGTATATGTAAAAAAATAATGGAATAAGAAGGTCACCCGGGGTCGGACCCGAGGCCAATCACGGCTGACACGGAAGGATTGAAACACCGACACGATGCACTCACTTTTGTGTAAAATTTTGTGGAAAAAAATTGTAGAGAAATACTGGATGAGTACCTCTCCTTATATAGGATGTGAAAATTCCCAGTTGGATATGGATGTAGGAAAATTTAAATCCTTAGTTGATAATTCAATTATTAATTTAAATCAATAAGATCAATTCTAAATCCAAATTAAATTCTAATTTAAATCTAGGTAATCTAAACTCAATTTAAATATAAATTCTATCTTTTAGTTTAAAATCTAATAAGATAAATCAAATTTCAAAGATAGGTATTAATTTACTATTTAAATCAATCCCTGAACTCAAATCAAGATTTAAATTGCTACAAATAATTCAAAATATGTTTTCCAAAATACCAATAATAATAATTTCAAAAATAATAAATATTTTTAAATATCTTTTGAATAGTAAAATATTAGTATTAATGAATTTTGAAAAGGAAATTATATATATGAATTCAAGTTCATGTATCTTATATGCAAGGAATATTTGCATAAAAATAGTTTTCTAACTTACCACTATTAAATAAGATAGCCTTTTATAAATAAATAAAAGTAATAAGTTTTGGCCATCCCGATACTTTTTTCACAACTTTAAGTAAAATACAAATACAAATAATTATTATATATATTATTTTGAAACCATAAAAATAGAAAAAATGTTTTTCTAAAAATATGTACGCTCGCACATATTCGCACTCGTCGAGCAATTACGAAAAAACAAAATTTCGCGCGCGACGTACAATGCAACTACGCGACGTACAATATACAAAATTAAAAAAATCGGTATCAAATTTATTAAAAAAATAGTAAAAATTTAGGAATTTTACATCGGTGGTAGTACGCTGTCTAACCCGTAATAAATAAAGTGCTCATAAATACTAACTGCTCATTCACAACAACTAAATCAACTTTATAAAATATAGAAGTTTTACATTTGAAAAAGAATGTAAGCTTTTACAATTATAGAAAACTACCACACATCTAACTAGTCTTCTATGGTTTGGCCTTCGAGTCTCTACCTCCCCCTCGTATGGTCCATAATGCAAAAATAAACACGTCATCCTCACCTATAACAACGATCCAGTCAGGAAAGGAGCAGAGTACAACCATATTGCAATTAATGTTGTTAGTCCAAAACAAGTTAGAACAACGAAAAACAATGATGGCAAGGGTATATAAAGAACTAGCAAGAGATGAACTAACAGGATATAAACTATCAAGATATGAACTAGCAGAATGTAACTAGCAAGGTATGTACTAACAATATATGAACTAACAAGATATGAACTAAAACTAGATAAAGGAAAAATAGGAACAACTATGTGTGTGTAAAATACCTTTTAATACGTGAACGACTGGGCTAATACGGCACATAATACGATGGCTATCCATAATTATAGGGTACGACTAACTCATTCGTGGGGTGTATGACTTAGCTATCCACAATCAAAATATTTGGGTTTGTTTACGTACTTACCGAGTATTTCCCCTTCCGACTCTCTAAAAATCAATAACGGTCAATGATACACTAAGAAGGATACAATAACTACAGTGTTACAATCGTGTCTCAACAAAATATCAAGCAATGTCTCAATGGGATATCAAATAAGGAAACGATAGAAAAAACGTTATAATGAAACTAAAACATAAATGCAATATTGTACTTGCCTGAATCCTTGCATAAGCCGTAGTCACAAGTCGAGAACGAGGGAGTTGCCAATCTAGAAGCTGTCAACCTACAACACATATCGCACCACGAATCGTGGACGAAAACCATAAATCAATTCTAATGTTCTAGTTCTAAATTCATGGAATAGTGGCTAGTTGGGTTACTAATCTAATAATAATTAATTCTAGAATAAATTACTTAAAAACATCATTTAACCTAATAATAATCTAAATATAATCTAAACATGTAAGTTTGGCCTTCAAAAGTCATGTTTCCAATTTTTTGAAACCATGGCACGCAAATCGAGGCAAACCATTAACTATCTAGTCAAACGTTGTGAACTCTAGATTTTGAAAGTGCATCTTGGTAGATTTCAGCACCATGAGTGCGCTGGAATCAACCTGCCACAAAATCACGCTTTGGTCAAAAGATATCGTCGTTATGGCTAATCGTGACCAAAATGGTGATCAAGCGATCAATTCTGAGTTCAACAGAATAAATAAAATAATAGATGAATGAAATAATTTCTGGGAAAAATATATGTCATAGAGATCTGTGTTAGCTTTCTGAAACTTTAAACGGTTCATGATTTCGATTTTCGGTCCTCCCGGAATCTCGAAAACACCTAACGTGTCATGTTTCGGACAACCGACACTCTACGAATTTTCCAGAAATTTAGGAAGAAAATATACGAAAATAAATTACATATTTGGAAAGCTTACCTCGATACGAATCTAACAAAAAAATGGCGCACGAAAAGCACGTCGGAGTTGACGGCAATCGCCTCAGGAAGTCGAGATCTCTACTAGAACTCTCTCTCAAAAAGGCGACTGAAATTTCTAGGTTTTTGTGAATTAATATATATATATATATATATATATATATATATATATATATATGAGAGAGAGAGGCGGTTACTGTAACATTGGCGCCGACAGGTGGGCCCCCCCGGGTGGATGACTGGATAATTATTTATTTAATTCAAAAAATTATTTAAAAATTATTTTAAGTCCAAATAAATCAAAATAAATTACAGAAAAATCCAGAAAAATTCTAAAAATTCTAGAAAATATTTCTAAGTATTTAGAATCTAAATAAAATATTTTAAAATAAAATATCATCGTGTGACCTCACAGTAAATTCCTAAAGCCTATAAAATATAATTTCTATAGGTTTTAATTATATAAAAATTCCCAAAAATTCTAAAAAAACTCTAAAAAAATTCTAAAATATTCTAGAAAATATTTTTAGTCATTTAGAGCCCAAATAAAAATATTTGATCCAGAAATACCCATGTATGACCTTACAGTAAATCCTGAAAGTCCTTAAAAATAATAAAACCTTAAATATTAAATACTTAAAAATATCCAAAAATTGTAGAAAAATATAAAATAGCTAAATAATACATATATAAGCTATCTAGAGGTAATATGACCTTAATATGGTCATAGCCCACCTACAAGTTTGGCATGACTTCCAATGACCATAAAATTAATCATAGACAAATAAAATTAAAAAAAATAAACATTTGGGAAGTGGGCTTACAAAGGCTAAGCTGAGACAAGTTTACTGAAGTCACCCACCTGAACGAGAAGTCGCCTCGACCGTGCGGGGCTTCGAGCAAGCCGTTGTATGGCTAAGTCTGAACGCCGTTGGCGTTTCGATCCTCCGATTGACTGAGCGGGACGGGACACTACACTTTTCGCTAGATAGACTGGTCCAATTTCTGCCAGTCAGTTTGGTAAAATTTGGACATTTGGCCGGACTTGCGTGGCAGATTGACAGGGGTATGGGTTGGATTGGGGGACTGGTTCGATCAATTATTTGTGTGGTTGGGAAGGGGGTTGAAACTGAATGAGTAAGGGTAAGTTTATAAAAATGTGTTTTGTTTAGGTTTATGAAAAAGTGTGGGGTTGTTTGATAGTTGGGTGAGGCAAAATCTAAGGAGAAATGAGGAGAGAATTGTCATGACCCACATCCGCTTTTTGGATGCGAGCTCGTGAGCAAGCCAGCTACGTATCGAACGGACTCCAGCACGACTCGAGTATGTACAAGCTGTCCAGAGTAGGGTATCATGTCTAATCTAAACTATATCTCAATCCACAGGAATCATATAAACAAGAATGAACAGGTATGGATCATGGTCTGCAGCCCATTATCATATTGTCCGATTAGACTCCAAGAATGATATGAGTCTATAAAATAAGCATAATATATCATGGTATATACGAAATATAAAGCATGAGAGGATAATAAAGAAATATCACAAGCAAATACCTGTATCATACATCGCAATCCTCTACCATCCCGCTCTGCTAACTAACTCCATGCAGTCGCTAATCCTGAAGAGATCATCAGGTCCTCAGAGGACATAGCAAGATACATATAAATAAGCCTATCTAACAGTTTAATCATACAATAATATAAATATGGTATAAACAGAAACTAGACATAAGACTGACATGTGGCTACTGACAGGTAACTATGAACACGGATACGGGATCAACTATGCATAAATGAACTGCTGGAAGAACAAGTAAACAAGAGATCAATGGAATACCAACCCTTGCCCCGACGTGGACTCGCAGGTCAGTTTTAAGACAAGTCACCCTCGTCCCGTGTGTGGACTCGCGGCGCAAACGGACAACCCTCGCCCCGTGTGTGGACTCGCAGGTTATGGGAACTATACAGGAATAGCAGTTCAATTACACATACTTGCAGACACGAATCAGTCAAGATACAGGTGACGATACGACACAACCCAATCACGATACACGAGAGAACCAATCCAATATGAACTACAAGGCTAACCATGAACAAGGACTATATCTATACTAGCATGCACGATATACAAATCACATATAAATAACCAACTAGTAAAACTGTATAATAATAGAAATATGCATGTAAAAAAACTGTAGAGGGAGGCAAGGTATACTTGCATGGTGGTAGCGCGAAGAACCAATAAGATACCATCAACTGGTACGCCATAAAGTCCAAAATCCACAAATATCTCCGAAACCTGAAACAGACATTGCCAACATTCTCAAAATAGTCAAATTAGCTAGGATTGCCTGTCCTTAAGTCCAATTCTGGATACAGGGGCAAAATGGTAATTTTGGGCCATAATAATGTCCGCCGTTGGACCCGCTTGGCAACGAAAAGCGTGCCAGGGTCAATGGTCCCTAAAGTTGTCAAACTATATGTCAATAGGTCCGGTTTTCTGATACGAATCCAACTGCAAGTCCAAAGTTGAATTTCAGCGGGCCGTGCACAAAATCGCCCGTTGAATCTAACCGTGGGGCCCGTAAAATGGTGGTCCGATCAACTGTCTCAGAATTGGACCAAACTTGGCGTACAGGACCAAAAAAATGATACGGTCCAGTTGGCGTAAGTTTCGTCTCGATCTGACGAGCGTGTACAAAGTAATTGAGAAGTTTGCACAGAGGCCGATACGGTAAATTTTGACGGATACGTATCAAATTCGTCGCGTACACGCGACCAATTTGAATTCCGTCAAAGCCCACACGTCCACGAAGCTGTTACGCACCTTTCGATGCTTTCGGTTCGCGACCACGTCGCCCGGTTTGGCGGGACGCACGTCGTATCGAAGGATTTTATTGTTTTTAAAATAGGTTTTTGTCAAACTTTGGGATCTAATTTCTCGACGCGTAGTCGATGAAATCGACTTCTAGGAATTGGGTCATGGAGCCCTACATATTGTCTATAACGGTGTTCAAATAGAATTTCTAATATGGTACTGGATCGATCGGAATCGATCGTCAAACGTGGATGAATGGACTGTTATATATCCTATTTTTGGACAGGTTTTCCGTCGAGTTTAGCGTCGTTTTGCCGACAACCTAGGGCATCTAGATACAATATAATTGATGGGAATTAAAGCCGTAAGGGTTGTCGACATACCGGAGCAATTGGTTCATGAAATGAACGTGCGTACGCGACGAAAAGTCGACGCAAAGCCCGCCCGCCCGATGCGTTCTGCTGTCGCTTCTGTCGCTGTACAGGCTGCCTCCGGCCAGCAGTCGGCCGCCACGACAGCGGCGCGGAGGCCGCATGCGTGCGCAGGGCTGAGGCGCGTTCTGGGGTTGAACCTCGCTCGATAGGATTAGGGTCTGCTGCTGTTGTTTGCGTTTCTTTCTCTCAATCTCTCCGCTTGTATATGTATACGCGGTTCCTGGTTAAACCGAGCGGGGATGGGGAATAATGGGCTGGGCCTGGCTGGTATTTGGGGTGTGGGCTCTTTGGTTTGGCCTGGGCTGCTTGCTTTCTATTGTTTTTCTTTTTTTTTTCTAACCTTGTTTTGCAAATATTATCTATATATATATATATATATATATATATATATATATATATATATATATATATATATATATATATATATATATATATATATATATTCATATATATATATACACATACATGTATACCTACTACTATATGTATTTATATATATACACATACACATATATATTATATATATTTATATATATATATATATATATATATATATATATATATATATTATATATTCATGTATATATTTATATATATATATACATACACATACTCACATATATATATACACATTTATACGTATATAATTATATAACTCTATATATATATATTATCACATTTATCTGATAAAAATAATATAACCAATAAAATAATAATAATATAATAACAAAATTTAATAAACCAATAATGGTGTATATATCATTAGACATCCAAATATATAATCTAATACCACATTGCACAAAGGTAGCTAAGAGAATTATATATTATATTTAATATCCACATAACAGAAAATACTTCCTGTATTATAAAATAAGCTACAATTATATATACACTGTAGAAGCATAAAATAAACTTCATAGACCAAGTCAAAGAAATTGAGAATTTTACGCAAAGTCAGACTCTACGCAAGGCTCATTAAAGGACTCTATTTAAGTCAGATTCAAATTCTACGCGAGCTCTTTTACGCAAAAGCTATACTCAAACTTTACGCGAGGGCGACAGGCTGTCAGACTGCATTTAATGCACGTGATATTGATCTGACAGAATAATTTTCTGACAGAACAGTGTACAGAAGTCAAGAAGAATTTTTTACCAAATCTAACCCTTGTCGTTTAGTGTGCAGATGGGCTACTTTACGCTCAAGAGACTGCTTCCTTTACGCATAAAAGCTATTCGAGCTTTTACGCTCAAGGCTTTTGTGTGCGTAGAGTTTATTTGAGCTAATTATACGCTCAAGGCTACTTTTCAGCCACTTTACGCAGGAAGTCTATTTTGGCTTATTTTACGTCCAGTCTGCTACTTTATGCAGGAAGTTTGTTTTGGGTTATTTTTACGTCCAATCTTTTCTGGCTATGTGAGAACGTGGTCTGTATACGTGGCTTTCATGCCACACTTATCGAGGAACGTGTGTACGTGCTCTCTCCATATTGCTGAAGTTGTGGGACATGTGTCACCTTGCGTAGAGATCAAAACTCTACATGGGACATGTGTCATCACGCATAGAGGTTGATTTTCATCGTAGGGGACAGTTACTTGCGTAGAGACCCAATTATGTTGCTTTTTACGCACAGAGGGTCTAGTCTATAAATAGACTTACTTTTAACGCAAAAGAACATCAAGAGAGAGATATATAGAAGTGGAGATTTTGAGAAAACTCATACTTTCAGAGTGATATTCCCAGAAGTATTTTTTCAACTTTTTCTTAAGAACAGGGTGAAGCAAAGCAGAAAAGCATTCGACTGTGCCATCAGTGCCATTATGTCGATACCTTTCTGGTGACTTAGTTCTTCCGATTGTTCATCTTCTTCAAGCAGTTTTTTTCATCATCATCGTGTGGTCCAAGAAACAAAGTGATCGCTCTCAGATCAAACTTCCATAGCAATACTTCCCAGAAACAATTTGTACTTTTGTACTTTTTCTCGTTTTCTTTTAAAAGCCAATTTTAGGCATTTTGTTAAGTGAAACATACACATCTATATATCTACATGGACATCATTGGTCGCACTGCATGACTACATGGGCTTGGCTCAGTTCGGTTCCAGTCCAGACTGGTTTGGTACAACCGGGTCTTCCACAAGTCAATAAACCTTAATAATAAATAATTAAATAATAAATAAAATCTTCGGTAAGGGTTAAGTCGTAACTTGGCCTGGTTTTCCTAATTAGGACGTCACTATGGCTCGGTCTTTCCTACCAGGGCTAATACACTAGTCAAAGCACGCCACTGCACTATCCGTGCCATGATTCCTAGTCGTCTGGTACTTCAAAACTCTACCATGGCTAACGTTGTCTACCGTAATAATTAATTAAAATAATTATTTATAAAAATCTAAAAATCACCATTTAAATTAAATAAATCATAAAAAATATTTTCAAAAACTTTCCGGGAAGGGGAGCTACAAATCTATCCACCTTAAAAATAATTTCATCCTCGAAATTCTAATTCATAGTTATTCCTTAAAATTCAAAAGAAAGTCCGCCTTAACCTTAATCTCCTCAAATTTAATTTCTCCAAAAATATTTTACAACCTTCTCTAACCATCTTATAACTCCGAATACTGGAGGATTTCTACCCACCTTTGGTCATACTACTCCTCAAAATACGGACACTAAAATCTTATAATCCTTTAACTAGTTGCTAACAATCCTTCCTACAATTATCTAGGGCATATGGCATCTATAATCCCACATATCTATCAAACAACCAAATATTTAAAATCAAGCAATATTATACTATAACTTAAGAATCTCTGATGAACTCTAGACATCACGATGTTCGTCACCCCGAAATAGGAAGGGACGAAGGGTACGGAAAACAAGGAAGTATAATCGAGAGCAAATATGGAGTTTTCAAGAACGTAGAGAATTTCTAAGAGAATTTCAAGGAAGCATGGATTGAGATTTCTAAGGTTTAGTCATAGCCGCAGGCTCGTACCAGTACAGTTACGTAACCGATACGATATGCTCTGACCTGCATGGGCCACCACAAAAACTTGTCATGACCAAATCTGCTTTTCGGACGCGAGCTCGTGAGCAAGCCAGCTATGTATCGAGTGGACTCCAGCCTGACTCGAGTACGTATAAGCTGTCCAGAGTAGGGTATCATGTCTAATCTAAACTATATATCAATCTACAGGAATCATATAAATAAGAATGAACAGGTATGGGTCATGGTCTGCAGCCCATTATCATATTGTCCGATTAGACTCCAAGAATGATATGAGTCTATAAAATAAGTAAATATATCATGGTACAGAATATAAAGCACGAGAGGATAATAAAGAAATATCACAAGCAAATACCTGTATCATACATCGTAATTCTCTACCATCCCGCTCTGCTAACTAACTCCATGCAGTCGTTAAACCTGAAGAGATCATCAGGTCCTCAGAGGACATAGCAAGATACATATAAACATGCATATCTAATAGTTTAATCATGCAATAATATAAACATGGTATAAAAAAGGAACTAGACATAAGACTGACATGTGGCTACTGACAGGTAACTATGAACACGGATACGGGATCAACTATGCATAAATAAACTGCTGAAAGAATAAGTAAACAAGAGATCAATGGAATACTAACCCTCGCCCCGACGTGGACTCGCAGGTCAGTTTCAAGACAAGTCACCCTCGTCCCGTGTGTGGACTCGCAGGTGCAAACGGACAACCCTCGCCCCGTGTGTGGACTCGCAGGTTGTGGAAACTATACAGGAATAGCAGTTCAATTACACATACTTGCAGACATGACTCAGTCAAGATACAGGTGACGACACGATACGACCCAATCACGATACACGAGAGAACCAATCCAATATGAACTACAAGGCTAACCATGAACAAGGACTATATCTATACTAGCATGCACGATATACAAATCACATGTAAATAATCAACTAGTAAAACTATATAATAATAGAAATATGCATGTAAATAAACTGTAGAGGGAGGCAAGGTATACTTGCCTAGTGGTAGCGCGAAGAACCAATAAGATACCGTCAACTGGTACGCCGTAAAGTCCAAAATCCACAAATGTCTCCGAAGCTGAAACAGACATTTTCGACATTCTCAGAATAGTTAAATTAACTAAGATTGCCTATTCTTAAGTCCAATTCTGAACACAGGAGCAAACGGTAATTTCGGGCCAAAACGATGTCCGCCGTTGGACCCGCTTTGCACCGAAAAATGTGCCAGGATCAATGGTCTCTAAAGTCATCAAAATATATGTCAACAGGTCCAATTTTCTGATACGAACCCAATCGCAAGTCCAAAGTTAGATTTCAGTGGGCCGTGCATAAAATGGCCGTTGAATCTGACCGTGGGGCCCGCAAAACGGCGGTCCGATCAACTGTCTCAGAATTGGACCAAACTTGGTATAGAGGACCAGAAAAATGATACGGTCCTGTTGGCATAAGTTTTGTCTCAATGACAAGCGTATACAAAGTAATTGAGAAGTTTGCACAGAGGCCGATACGGT
>JANAVB010029100.1:0-25992 GCA_029216955.1 Iris pallida | reverse complement strand
TTATCATTGTTCGGAGGGCTGGTCGTGGGATCCCTTTTTTTTGTTTTATCTTGAGCTCCGGATGAGCCCTAAAGCAAAGTTTAGAGGCGTGGCCCCTCATATGGCAATGGTTGCAATACAAGATGTTATATATATTATATATATATATATATTATATATATATATATATATATATATATTATATATATATATGGAAACTTCCATATTATAAATTTATAAAAAGGCACAAAATGCCATAACCTATACAAGTAAGAGCACCAGAAGGGGCCCAAAGTAAAAGAAAGACCAGGAGGAGCAGGAGAGAACAAACTCCTGCTCAACAACCAAAACCACCTGAAAGTCATCTAGTACTGGAATGCCAAAAGCCCTCCTGGGTGCCTGTAGTGTCTGCTAATCTTCAGGATCTGTCTGTTAGCCTCTCTGATCAGTTGGTTATAGGAGTATTGGCCTCATTCATATCTGAATTTGTCGCAGTTCTTCCAAATAACCCATATGATGGCGACTGCGACGATCTGGCGGCCGTACGAGACATTGCCCCAGGACGCTAGGATATCGTGGAAGCCGCCAACTGCCTAGTCAGTACTGTAGCAATTGGAGAAAGTATGCCACATCTGCGAAGCCAAGTCTCCGGTGTAAAGAATGTGCTCGATGGTTTCAGACTGGCATGGTGGTGAGGGCTTTATCAGTTGGTAGTTCTTCCGCAAGGTTCTCAAGATCAGGAAGGACCATTTTTTGGAAATGCCTTGCTGCCAGAACAGCCCAATAATGGGGGACGGCACTCCTATGCCGTAAACCTCTTATCTTGCCGAAGCTAGCGAGAAGGATCCGTTGGCCGATAGGGCCCACCTCAGCGATTCATTATCCGTCCCAATCTCCAATCAAGATTCGGCGAGATGCGCGACGGCCTTCTCCCCGATCCAATCCCGAAACCTCTCCCAGTTCTACCCGCCCTCGTTGCCCCAAAGGTCTCTGATCTCACAGTTAAGGGGGGCATTCGAGCAAGGGTGGAGGAGGTCATCCCAGGACCATCGCTCGAGGAAAAGGGACGATGCCCCCGTACCCAGCTAGAGACGGATGAAAGGCTCAGCGAGACGACGTCCATTTAAGATGCGTCACCAAGCTGCTGATGATCTACTGTTAGCGGATGCAACTGACGGGTGAGTATACTTAAAGTATCTAGCCTTCATGAACTGAGCCCAGATGGATCTAATCACACGTAGTTTCTACTACATCTTCATCGAGTGAGCGTCGACCACATGAGCCAGCCTACAGAAACCAAGTCCCCCCTCCGTCGTGGGTTTGGCCATAGAGTCCCAGCTGGCTAATTGGTGCTTATCCTTACCGTCATAGTGGTCCTAGAAGAAAATAGAAAAAAGATGCTCTATAGAGGTAAGGACCTTCTTCGGAGGAGAGCATGTTGCGAGGGTGTATATGGGGATGGAAGCCAGCACATGTTGAATCAGGATCATCTTCCCTCCTGGCAATGATATCGTATTGTGCCATCCTTCGATCTTGTTCCTAATTTTACTCACCAGCTCGTAAAAGATACCCGCGTTGGATCTGCCGTACACCGGGCACCCTAAATAGGAGAAATGGGGATAAGCCACAGAGAAGGAAGTAATATTAGTGAGATTCAAAGAGTTTTCTCTGTCAGCAGAGTGGTGGGTGTAAATAACGCTCTTGTTAGGGTTGACACGCTGTCCCGAGCATCTGGAGTACCTCTGCAGAGTGTTGTTAACCACCTTGATAGACCCCACGTCTCCGAAAGAGATATGAGGATGTCATCCGCAGAAGCTAGGTGAGTATGATCAGGCAGCCGCTGGCTGTGTAAAAATGCTAGAATCGGGGTAGCCTGACCATGTTGTTTAGGTTTCTGCTCAAGGCTTCAGCCACTATAATAAATATAGTAGAGGATAGGGGGTCTCCTTGTCTGACTCCCCGACTGAACTTGAAGAAGCCCTCGGCTTAGCCGTTGATTATGGTGGAGAACCAGGACTCACAGATAGATCTCCAAACGATGTCGATCCAAGTCTCCGAGAATCTGAATGCCCTGAACACCCATATCATAAATTGCCAGTCGAACCTGTTATACGCCTTCTCCATATCCAGCTTGATCGAGATGTTTCCACCCCTAGACGGGAATTTTATGCAGGTGATCATTTCCTGAGCCAGCATAATATTGTCAATGATATTGCGACCTTTTATAAAACCACTTTGCTCCTCAAAAATAATTTTGGGAGGATATTCGTCATGCAGTTGGCAATGATCTTCGAGATGATTTTGTTTGTGAAGGTACAGAGGCTGATAGGGAAAAAATCTTTGAAGGTATTGGATTGTCCTTCTTAGGGATAAGGATCAAATTAGCACTGGATATCGATCTGGGATACCTGGATCCTTGGAAGAATGATGTCACCACTCATGGAGGTCATCTTTAATAATGTCCCAGCAAGATCTAAAGAAACTGTGAATCCGTCTGGTCCGGGGGCACTATGCTCGTTCAGGGCCCATATCGCTTCTTTGACTTCTGTCTCGGAAGGCGGTAGCGTCAGATGGGTGTTGTCTCTGTCTTCTATCAGGTTGGGGATAGCCGCCAAGAATTCCTCGTCCTTATGGATGACTTTTTGTGAACAGCTTGGGGTAGAAATGAGTCACGGCCGTTTGAATATCTCGAGGGTCTTTGAGGATGCGCCCGCTCTTGTCAGATATCTGGTGGAGACTGAGCTGTTGTCTGCAGCCCTTGATGCAAGAGTAGAAGTAGCTAGAGTTTTGTCCCCTTCTATATCCCAAGTCATCCTGGCTTTCTGCTTCCAGAATTTTGTTTCCACTTTGAGTCGAAACTTCAGAAGCGCTCTAGTAAGGTTAAGAGATGCCCGAGCCGCGGGGGATCTGTCACGGGCAAACCAGATTTTCGTACGGGTGACGTCGTCCTCAGCAATGCACACAGCTTGGAAAATGTCATCGAAAGCTTCTTTGCTCCAACTAGTGAGCACTTTTCTAGTAGCTTTGAGTTTGGTAGCCATTCGGACGGGGGGTCAAGGTCGTCCATGCTTCTCCAAGCAACTTCTACCGTATTTCGAAACTAGGGATGATGACTCCAGAAGTCGAGGAATCAAAAGCTCGTTTTGGTTGATTTGTGTTTCTACTGATTTTAATTAGGAGGGGAGTGATCTAACTCGGTCGCGTTCAGGTACGACAGATTAGTAATGATCACCATGTCTGACCACTTACTGTTGATGAAGGTACAGTCGAGGCAGTGAGGAGAGTACTGCCTCCGATTAACTTCCTGCATGTTGTACCATGTGAAGGCGCTACCAAAGAACTGAAGGGGAGACAGGTGGGAGCTAAAAATAAAGTTGTTGAAGTCGTGGATGGCCGCTGGTGGGGGAGGGCGGCCACCAAGCTTCTCCTCTCTGGAAGTTACGGTATTGAAATCGCCAGCACAGAGCTAAGGAAGGTTGGTGTTATTTTGGTGGGTATCAGTCAGATAGTCCCATAGTTATTTACATTCGATGATGTCACAGCTACCATGGACGACGGACAAAAGCGATCGATTTTGAAGCATGGGGTGTTCCACCCAACACGACAGCACCTGCCTCGAGTCGTGAATGATTCCAATCTTCACCTCCGCTGTGAAAATATAGCGGAGGTGAAGCCTAACTGTAACTTGATAGACTTTATTTTATTTTGGGGGATTTTGGGTTCAATAATCACTAGGATGTCAATTCTGTGGATCTTCTTGAGGATGTTTAATCTCCTCAAGGTAGGTTTGTTCGCGAGGCCCCTGACATTCCACGTGAGGATGTTAAATATTGACGTTGTTGGGGAGGGGGGATTTGTTGAGTTTTGCTGCTGATTGGGTGATAATAACCGAGTCCTCTTTAGTCTTTTGTTGTTTGATTTTTAACAGAGGCAACATCGTTGCCTTTTGCCGTGTCTCTGTTGAGTGTGTCCTTACCGAGGTCTACTGTCTCCTTCTTGGGATGCAAGTACACTTCTCCTGCTATTTTGGCCAGGGTACCAAAGTAGCTGGTCGCACTAGCAATTCCAGCATCTAAGGCCTGTTTTATCCTGGTTACTAGTTCATGACAGATGTTGGCCAGCAATTCGACAGAATATTAGCCTCGTTAAGGGGTGTGGAGGAGACTTCCGGTTATGGTGGGTTGTTTTTTGCTTTTTTGATCATTGCCAGGGGAGGTTCCTTAAGGTGGGGTTCCTTGTCTGACTCCGTTCCTGGTCCATCGCTGTCTTTTGAGTCCTCTTCTGCTTTATGTGCCCCTATATCAACAGCTAGGAGAGATGTTTCCTGTGGAACTTCTGTGGGATCTGCTGCAAGAATGTTGAATTTGTTGGAGAGGTTGATGGATGTGGGTTTGTAAGGGATCAGGGCCCTTCCCGAGGGTGATGGTGCTTGGCTGTGGGAGTGTCCGACGGTGGACTCAAATCGGATATAGGTGTTTGGCAGAGGTGGGAGCGGGGCTTGGTGATTTTTTTTGAGCTGTTTGGTGGGGGCGTTCTTTCGAGTGTCTTTCTTCTTTAATTCTGGGTGGGCACGAAAGCAATGGTCAATAGAATGTACCCTCATGCGATAATGTTTGCAGAAGATAATGTTGTTGTTGTACGTTATTTGCTGGATATGTGCCTTGTTGCCAAACGAGATGAGGAAATGATTGGAAAGGTCCTTGGATAGGTCAAGTTCCATGCATATTTTGGCGTAGTTGCCTTTAGTAAGGTTTTGAGTTTCTTCTGCCAAGGCCATAAACATCCCGAAGGAGTTGGCTATCCTCTTCAACGCTGCTGGGGCAAAACAGATAAGGCGGAGGTTTTGGAGGGTGACCCACGCAGAAGAAGAATAATCGCTGAGTTAGGGGTAGTGAAAATCTGGGACCATTTGATGATTTTCATAGTGTGGTTGTTGATCCGGCCTAAGTTTGTCCGCATAAGACATAGCGAATGAGTCAAGGCATTCGACGGAGCACCAAGTTGTTGGGATGACCCGTGTAAATGATCCCGCTGCCGCCGGCTAGCACAGGGAAGGAGAGGTCGGAGGGAATTATAGGCTCAGGTTGGCGACCCTGAACAAAGGGTGTATATATATATATATATATATATATATATATATATATATATATTATATATATATATATATATATATATTTATATATTATTATCGAATACTAGGATTTTATTCATGTCAATATGAGTACCAACTCAGGTTACAAGTTGGGGACTAAAGCCTAAAATACATCAAAAACTAGTAATAGGCAAAGCCAAAAATGGGGGAAGAGTCTTCACATGCTTGCATCGAGCCATCGCCTTTTGAACCTGCTCTTGATTTCAACCAGAACTTGATGTCAGTGAACTTGTACCCTCATATCTCCATTTGTTTCTATTTTTCCACATAACCATAATGTCTCCTACCACTATCTCTTTTAAATGAATCATGGGTCTCCACCATCTCTAAGCCTATGATCAACGAACCGTCACCGCATCGAAAATTCCCTTTGCAGTACCATCCAAACCAGTGAGCTAGATCCCCACTGAGAAAATATGAACAATGGTCTCCTGTGCAGGCTCAATGCAACAATGACATTTGAAGCCAATTGATAACCCAATACTTGTACGTTATCATCAGTAGGCAGTCTGTCATGAAGAATACGTCAAGCCATAACTGACCATTTGATTGGAAGACAGGTATTCCATACATGTGTGAAATCTGGACAACATATGTGGGGATCTCTGGTATGCCTGTAGGCCGAAGATATGAGAACATTCCACTTCGTGAGGACTCCATATCCATCTGTCCCGAACATTGGGATCACTAATGATAAGATGATTTGCAATATGCCTCCCATGAAGCATCTCTTCCAAATAGGTGAGGCATTAGAATTAGCTCGGACTGTATCAAGACTAGCAAACTTGCAATATCTCATTTTGAGAAATGTCATCCAAGATCTCATACGACTTGAATTTCCACCAAAGTTAGCTGAAAATGAATTGATAATTTCATCTAGGTTGCGAAGTCCAAGTCCTGCTCATTATATGGCTTAGCCATTTTATGCCAACCAAGCCACGAATGTTTATACATGCCATCTTGAGAACCCCCAAAGAATCGAGAAAACATAATCTCGAGTTGCTTAATAACTGCTCTCGGCGGGTTGCAAGCAGCTAATGTATACATTGGAATAGAAGTAAGAACAGATTTAAGCAAGACAAGCTTACCTCCATATGATAGTAACCTTTGCTGCCACCTTCAATTCTAGTTCTGATTTTGAAACAAGTTCTTCAAACATAGCAGCAGCATTCTTTCTTCCTGACATGAGAGGGCATCCCAAATAGGAAAAAGGAGGATTTGACGACTGATATCCTGTAATCTCACGCAACTCAGCAGCTCTAGAGTCTGGGAAATTTGGGGTGAACATATAAAGACGATTTGCGGGGATTAAACCAATTGACCAGAAGCTTTTCATATCTCAATAGCATGTCCTTCAAAGAACTAATAGAGCCAACATCACCAGCTGCAAAAATCAATACATCATCTGCATACGCTAGGTGTGTCACTGCTGGACAACCACTAGGAGAATAGAAATAATGAAAAAAAGGAATATCGCTCAGATTCTTGAGATTTCGAGATAAAACCTCAGTCGTAATGATGAAGAGGACCGGGGATAATAGATCTCCTTGAAGAACCCTGCAAATCCATGAAAGAAGCCCGATGATTCTCCATTAATCACTGTCGAGTACCAACATGTTAATTAATCTGAATACCATGTTAATCCAGATTTTACTAAACCCAAACTTCCGTATAACCTGCATTAAGAAGCCCCAATCTCGCGATCGTATGCCTTGGCCATGTCTAATTTATCGCCACATTTTCTCTCTGTTTTTGATCTTCATTATGCTCATCATCTCTGAGCTAATATGACATTATCCACAATCTCCCTCCCCTAAAACCCACACTGTTCTGGAGAGATGATCCGTGGAAGTATGGTAGCTAGTCGATTAGCCAATAGCTTTGAAATAAGTTTGTTCATAACAGTACACAGGCTAATAGGTCTAAAATCCGACCAAGACGTTGGCTGCTTAATCTTCGGGATGAGGATAGAGATGTACTCGAAATGGCCCTAGGTAGAATCCACAAACCACCATCCATGAATAACTGTACGCCTCCATGATGTCTCCTTCAATGATTTGCCAAGCCGCCGTAAAGAAACGAGCAGTGAAACCATCAGGACCCCCTGCACTCTTCGAGTCGATACTTTTGATGGTCAAGAGAAGTTCTTCCTTTGTAGGAGCAGTGGTTAAAAGGCTGTTGTCCGCTTTATCTATCAAGGAGGGAATACATGACAATAATTCTTCATCATGAACCGGGCAGGAGCTCATATATGATTAGCAAAATATTCATTGGCAGAAGCCTGAAGATCTTGGAGGTCAGTAAGATTGGAACCATCTTCTGTCTTAATAGAATGAATACGAAGCTTCCTTCGTTTGCTATTAACACATTCATGAAAGTAAGTCGTGTTTCGGTCACCTTCTAAATCCCATCGCATCCTAGCCTTTTGTCTCCAAAATGAATCCTCATATGAGAGCCTCTGTTTTAACATGGCTCTAGCTTTATGAAGACCTTCCCTATTGATATCAAACTATCTTGTTCATAAGAGATTTCAGCTGCAAGGACTCCGTCTTCAGCCGCTTTCACTTCCTGGAAAATGTCCCCAAACGTGGTATGACTCCAGCTCGATAGTGCTTTCCTGCAGGCCACCAATCTCTCAGCCACTCGAACCAAAGCATTGGCATGATCCACCGAGTGCCAAGCTTTCTTAACTACGTGCAAGAATTCCTCGTACGAGACCCAGAAATCCAGAAATCTGAAAGCCCGTCTCCCTCCCGCGCTAGCAGATTTGAATTTGAGAAGAAGCGGAGAATGATCCGACTCATTGCGATTTAGGTGTTCTTCAATGGAGAGCAGAAGCATAGCCCACCAGTCCTTGTCCATCATCATACGATCAAGCCTAGACCCTTATCCCCCTCCGACTTGATCCAGGTGAATTTACTACCTGTATATGGTAATTCAGAAAGTCCTGTAGTCATAATGAAAACGTTGAACTCATTCATGGATTGAGAACTCGGGTGAAGACCTCATGTCTTCTCATCCATACTTCTAACTGCGTTGAAATCACCTCCTACTGCCCAAGGAAGTGAATTACTGGATTTGATATGTTGTAACCTCGTCCACAAGTCAGCTCTGCCTTCCTTAGTGTTGTGTTCGTGCACAATCGACAAGATCACTTCAGTAGGAAGCATATCATTGAATAGCCTAACGGACAGCGCTTGATCGAAAGAATCTACCTGAGTCATAGATTAGCCTGCTCTAGTAAAAATCTAAATGTTCCCGCGCTCATTTGAAAGAGATTGAGAGCAGCCAAGTTTCATTTGGAAAGATAAAAGTTGTTCCTTTGCAACCTTCGGCTCTATGATCGCAAGAAATTGGATCTTATTGATCTGCAACAAATTTTTGATTCTTTTGACAGTCATTTTGTTAGCCACTCCTCGTACGTTCCAGATAAGGAAATTAAACATTAAGGGTTTGGGTTTGAGTACCAGCTGGAGTGCTATTCCCTGAGCGGAGGACTCTGTTCGAAGGAGGAGGCGGGGGTTTCTTCTTACGTACCGACTGTGGTGGCCGAACCAACGCCGCGTCTTCTTCATGTCTCAAAATACCTGCCTGCCGAGCTTCTTCTTCCTCTACAATGTCCGCCCAAGTGCGGCCAACAATTTTACCTTCTTCAATCTCCGTGTTAGCTTCCTCCTGATGAACAGGAATTGATCCTTCAGGATTAGCAAGGGTTTCTTCATTACTCGGGCTGGAAAGATCAGTTTGATCTAGAGTGGAAGTTGTCGCATCAACCCGCATAGAAAGATCCGGAGAAATGGATGGAGAATTAATGACTGGCACATTATCCGGTGCTGCTTGAGTGTTTGATGCATGGATTGGGGGTGTTCTTGAGTGTCTTCAATTTGACGGCTACCACTATTAGTGGGGTCATTATTGTCAGCTCTAATCTCTTGTATAGGAGGCTTATTAAAGGCCTCAGTAGCCGTCAAAGTATGATTGGACGGCTCTCCAACCTCCTCACGCGTACCTCTGGATAAAATTCGAGTCACTTGGCCCTGGCCTTCCTTCGGCATTGCTACTTCCTTTCTTTTCGCTTTTTGTTTGTTTCACAGGAAACCAAGGAATGACCTTGATGGCGACAGTAAGTACAATATAAGGGAGATGACGCATATTCTATATGTTGCCAAAAACTCCTGTTCCGGGGCATATTAATACGAATCTTTTGCTGAAGAGGCTTCGAAGCATCGACTTCTATAAAAACCCTAGCAAGGCTTGGACGAGATAGGTCAGCCGTAGCTTTATCAATTTTGAGTGGATGCCCTATGGCACTTGCTATCGCAAATAAAGCTTCCTTCGCGTAGAGATGATGAGGTAGGTTAGGCAGATTAATCCAGACTGGAGTAATTGGTGATTCATGTGATGGCGAGAAATCTGGATCCTATTTGAAAATTCTCATGGAAGCACGCACAATATACCACGTGTCCTTCGCACGGAGACGAAGATAATCTGATTCACAGGAAGGACGAATGAGAATGTGTTTCGAATCAATGAGTTCTGCAGTAATAGATCCATCGAAGGTAAACTCCGCAAGGGCTTTGCGAATTTTGTAAATAGGAGGCCGATATTGAGAAAACTTTCCAACCAAAGCAAAACGGAGAGTTGACGCCAGAGCGGATTCCTCCTCCTCGGTAAAGGAGATCGAGGGGCGCCCTTGAAGGAAGAAACTGATCGAGGGGGAATGAGAGGCGCAGACTTAGGGGCCTGGCCATCCACCACCTCTGCAAATGAGCGAGAGGTCATGGAACTCTAAGGCAACAAGAAGATCAACGTTGAGAGGGGGACTACCATCCAAGTGGTATGGCAGCCCCAGAGGGACTCCGGCGCGGCCGAGTCCACTCCGGAATCAAGGTGGAGAACGGAGGGCCCTAGGGTTCCAGAGCAGGATGATATATATATATATATATATATATATTTTATGTATAGAGAGAATGTGGGTCTGGCTTCCCTCTTCCGGAGCGATCCCGCTCCTCGAGACCCCTCCCCCTCCCGGCCACGGGGTGGCCAGCCACCCCCGGGCGCCACCCCTACCGCCGGGTCCATCCCTTCGTCCCGGCCTCCCTTCGTCCCCGACCGGCTTTTGCCCGTCGTGCGGGGGCCCTTCCCCTTCCTCTCCTCGCCCCGGCGCCGTCGCCGGCCTCGGCGTCGAAAGCCGCATCGCGCTCGGTTCCTCCGACCGTCCTCGGCCCCCTCCCTCCTCGGACCTACGCCATCCTTCCTCGGAGTCAGGCAGGTCGCGCAGCCCTCTTCCGGCCCGCCACACTTCCTGGCCGCCGCCCCTTCCCCGCTTCACCCACACCTGCGCCGGATCCTCCACCCTCTTCAACTATCGGCGTCACCGAGACTCTTGTCCTCCCCGAGCGGGGAGGGTCCAGCTCCGCCCCGCTTGGCCCTTCCTCCGGATCCTACCCTGGCGCGCGCTTTCCCGGCGGCAGCCACTCCTCCGGAGATCTCCCCCGCCGCGCCCTTCCGCCTAGGCCGCGGGCCCCCTCTCCGCGCCTTCGCCCTCCGTGCTTCCCTCCGCCGTGGCGGAGGCCCCCCTCCCGGCAGACCCCTCTGTCCCCGCCTCCTCTCCGTCGCCCTCGTCCCCGGCCGGCGCTTACTGGCAACACCCGGCCTACGAGGGGTTGCTCTGGGTCCCCGCCAACCCCCACGCGGAGGCGGTCCTACTCTCTATCGGGGCGAGTCGCCACCCCTAGCGCCCGCGACGGCGGCCCCCCTGCCTCGTCGTTCCGGTTGCAGCGGCTCCCCCCCTCCGGCCGCTCCCGTCCTACGTGCCTCCCGCGGTTCAGCTCTCTCCCCCTACGGCCGCTCCCCCGGTGACGGCCGCTCCCCTTCCTGCCCCCTCCCCTGTCTGGTCCCCCTCTGGACGGACCTCCTTGCTCCTTTTTCGGCCGCTGAGATCCCCTCGACCGCTGAGATCACCTCGCCTCCCCCTACCCCTCCTCGTCTCCGCTCGGTTGCTGGGATCCCCCCAGCCTTGGCCCCCCCCCCCCCCCGAGCCCCTTTCTCCCTCTCTCGATCTTCCCCCCGGCGTAGCCCGAGCTGCCATAGTGGTTTTCCCCTCCGATCCCCCGCCTACAGTGGCTCTCGCCGGCGCCCCCGGCCTCAGGACCCTCGAGGCCGCTTCCGGAGGCTCTCACCACCTCCGTGGCTCTCGCCGGTGCCAGAACCCTCCCCGGCGGCCCCCCGCCGTGTCCTCCTCGTCCCCGGCCCCCGCCGCCTTTCCCTGCCATCGGGTGCACTGTGGCGCGCCCTCGGGCGGTGTCCTCCGGACCCCGAGCCTCCTCGGGCCCCGTCCCTTCTCGGGACCCGCGCGTCGATTCGAGCGCCCTCGGTTTCCGCGCGTGGACCGACACGTGCCCCCCTGTCGCCTGTCGGTCCAAGTGACCCGCCTCGGGCCCCGCGTAATCACGCCACGTGCCCCCCCTATTTTCCCGTTCCTTTTGGTTTTTAAATTTTGCTTTAGGTCTGGGTGGCCCGCTTGGGGGACCCGGCCTACGCTCGCTGTAGCTTGGTTGTTGTCTGTTTCAATAATAGTCAGTTGGTTTAAAAAATATATATATATATATATATATATATATATTTTATGTCCATTTCTTTGGGCCTCCAGCACCGAATTGTGGCCGCCCCGCGACCACCCAGCCGTCCTTATATATATTTATGTACATTTCTTTGGGCCTCCAGCACCGGATTGTGGCCGTCCCACGACCACCCAGCCGTCCTTGCCCGGGAGGGGGCCGAACTTGGGACCTCCCCCAAGTGAGCCCCCTCTCCTAACCATATGAGCTATATATATATATATATATATATATATATATATATATGGCCGACCAAATTATATATATATATATATATATATATATATATATATATTTTAACAGAAGTGCATTTTATTGAAAAAAAAGTGGCCCAAAAAGAGCGTTACAGGCAGGTAGTGGGCCTACAAAACAAAAGGGCCCTAGAAAGCAGGTAAATAAAAGTGACCATGTGCATTTAGAAATTTCGGGGGAACCAAAATTTCGAAACACAGCAGAGGGTCCACACATTTCAAAATTTCAAAAATTGAAATTAGAAACAATTCCCAAAAAAAGAAAACCGGGTTCAGAGCAGTAATGGGCCCGCTGCCCAAGTGGCACGCGGATCGAAAATGGCGCGTTGCCCAAAGGGGCGCGGGACACGAGGGTCTCGCCCCCCCCCGCGAGCAGAAGCTCTGGCGAGGAGGCCGAGGCGGAGGGGGGGGGGGCGGCGGAAGGGGAGGCGTTGGTGCCGGCGGAGGGCCGGTCCGGGAGGAGGAGTGGGTGGGGGGGCGTCCTCCGAGGGGGAGCGGCGGAGGGGACTCGACCACTGGAGAGGGTCGGAGCGGAGGGGAGGCGCGGAGGGGCTTGGCCACCGGAGAGGAGCGGCGGTCGGGGGGACTCGACCGCCGGGGGAGAGAGAGGACAGGGAAGGTGAGGGTTAAGGTCAGGGGGACACAACCGCAGGCATCGACGGGAGAAGACCGGCCGAAGGGGGTTGGGGAGGAGAAGGAGGGCGGTGCGAGCGACAGGGGGGGAGGGAGCGGGGGCTCGGCCTCCGAGGACCCGCTCACCGGCGCTGGAACGGGCCCTCCGGCAGGTGGCGAAGGGATCGCCTGAGGCCGGAGCAGATGTGGAGGGGGGGAGAGTGGCTCGAGGAGGGGAGGACGGAGAGGAGGCCGGGGGAGAACAGAGATGCGCCGGCGGCTTCGCGGCCACGTCAGCCTACGAGGCGAGGCCGGCGGCGAAGGTTGAGGGGAAGGAGAAGGCGACGCCAGGGTCGCTTGGGGCCGGGGGGCTGAAGGTGGCCGGGGACGCCGGAGGGGGCCAGATCAGAGGAGGAGGTGGTGGGGCCTCCGGGGGAGGAGGGGGTGTAGGCCTCGACAGGGGGGGCGACGAGGGGAGGGGGCGCCAGGGTGGGGGGGAGACACCGGGTTGGGAGGCGCAGCAGCGGCAGGAGGAAGGAGCGTCGGAGCGGGTGGAGGGAGGCCGGAGGGGGCCGAGGAGATGGGTGTTGATGCAGGAGTATATATATATATATATATATATATATATATATATATATATATATGGCCGACCACATCCCTTTATATCCTAAAAATCGATGCCCTACTAGGTTCAGCCGCCGCCCCCTTCAGGACGCCCTGCCGGTTATAGTAGTTTGTGCACCCTTTCTCGACCCTTTTCAACCCAACCACCACCTCTATGTCCCCATGACTCACCTCTTCTATCCTACTAAGCACCCAAGTCGCCACGACAAGTCGTTTGGTCAGTACAAGACAAACTCGAGTACCAATTCTAACCGAACACAAAAATCTGAACAACAAGTTTTGCATCTTCCAACCCTTGTTTTTCTACTTTTTATCGATCAAACATGCATCAAACCAACTCTAATATGTACCCCTATTTGTCTCTGTCATCTCTAGTTGCCACATTACGTGGATCGTGACGGTTTGTTCAGGACAAACGTTTTACGAAAGTTAGTCCAGGCTTAACCAGTTTTTGTGCATTGTTGTTTGTACCACCTTGGGATGTGCCACGACCGCAAATAACTTCTTAGTAATGGTCCTAACACATCCCTCTATCATCCCAATATATTGATCTCGTTAAGTTTTATGCAAGTTTGTACATCCATCTTTGTAAGACAATCCATTGAACACCAAAAAACTTAGATTGCCATGTGATACCACAATCTCGATGTACTAATTTTCTATGATATAAATCATGTTTCCTAGGTTAGAAACCTCTGAAATTCATCTTTTTCATATTTATTCCAGAATATAAATTTATATTTTGTTGTGTGTTAATTGTTCCAATCAACCAGATAAAGGACATATTATGCAACTAGTTGAACATAGCAAATAGTTACCATAGTTAATTCTAAATATTTTAACTATTACTTCCAAAATTATTAAATTATGCTTATTGTATATTTTATGGTAGATTAAAAGTGTAGTCTAATACCAACATTGAATATGCCAACTCGAGCCTAAAACTAGACTAGTTGTCATATGACCTAATTTTGACCATAAATGATTGAATAGTCGTTGTGTAGCATACCTTAGTGTGATATCTGATCCGTAGCTGTCATACGTTCGTAAGAGTTCGTGACATATGACTGGGATTGCTGAAGTAGGACCTTTATACGCTCAATTGGAAGATTTAGGCAAGTGTACCTTACCGAAGTTTCAGTACATTTGTTATTTTCTTTTATTGTTGTTTTATTTCTTAGTTTTAAATGTTATGGACGTAGGATATAGTTGATACTTAGCATATGAATTATATTCAGGTGCCTATGACAGTATATAGCTATCGGGTATCGACACTAAGCATGACGATGCATTTCATTCATGTTCATTGATACGATAGACCATAGGCCACTAACATGATCATGCTATGGAGTATGACATGAGATATTCATGGTTATGGACCCTGTGATAGGATACATGACTTGTTACTTGTAATTGAGACTTACTTTACTGGACATGACTTGACTGGATGGATCTAGAACATGGGGAGGGGAGAATATTATCGTAATAGCAGGCTACCTAGACTCGCTTGGCCTCGTTTCTATATTTGGGACTTGCTTGTTATTCTACTATTTGTCGTTGTT
Organism: Iris pallida; assembly: GCA_029216955.1. Lineage (NCBI taxonomy): Eukaryota > Viridiplantae > Streptophyta > Magnoliopsida > Asparagales > Iridaceae > Iris > Iris pallida. The sequence goes on along the minus strand of JANAVB010029100.1, from coordinate 11,192 downwards.
TCTATAGCAGAGCTCTAGTGTTATTTACATGTATGCCCTTGGTCCTATGACACGGTGCCTTGGGTGTTAGCCTGCTAAGGTGATTTTGAGCCTCAGTAGCTTAATCTAGATATTCAGAATGTGTTCTCACGTGCATTTCACATAGTTCGCTAGTGTAGTTACCCTTCTATTTATACTTTATTTACTGTTACTTGGCATGCTATTTATACCTTATTACGTCCCTCTGAGGACCTGGTGATCTCTTCAGGTAGTCTATTGTGCGAAGTTAGTATATTGATTGTGATTCTGTTGCTATTACGATTCAGGTACCTTTCGTGATTTCATATTCATGTCCCTTATTTGTATTTGCTCTTTAGCCTAGTTTTATAGACTTATATTATTCTTTGGGTCTATTCAAACATATTTGTTATTGGGTCACAAGCTATGACACATATTGTTTATTCTTTATATTATTCATTCTCTGGACTGAGATAGATATATGATGTAAAATTTGATAGATAGATATAAATACCAAGACAGCTTATAAGTATTCTAGCTGGGCTGGAGTCCTCTGTATACATAGCTAGCATGTTTATGTCTAGTCCTACATATTTTGGAACTGGGACGTTACAAAGAATTATTCCATTGTTGGTCTTATAAGATATTGGAATTAACCCATATTACTTCACCATATGGAGTGGTCACTGGCATCAAGCCACTTGCTTGGTTTCTAGGTTGAGAAAGGTTGGCGACCTCCATTCTAGCCTTCAGTATCAGAACATCACAATCTTTGACCCCCACCTTTGGAAAGTTGCCAAATTATAGTGATACCATGTTGGTAGTAATATTCTGTTTGTCATTATGGAGAGTTATAGCCTTAGAATATATTAGCTACTGGATTTTGTCCTTCAACATATAGCAATCCATATAGGTGTACGTATCGATGGATCAGCAATACTTAGGGTTGTTGTTACGCGTTGCTTCATCAGGCTGCCTGACGTCGGGAAGCATTAGCTTGTTTTCCTTTATCAAAATATGGAAGATGGTCATTATGACCTCCTCATTAAAGGTGTAGTCTTGGGGTAGCGTTGTACCCTTATGCTTGAGCCGAGTAGCAACTGCTGAAACATAAATGGTCACAGATTCCTTTTTGCGATATTATGGTTAGAATTGTTGTTTTGGGGATGCTTGCCCTTTTCCTCAAAGTTAGGCTTTTGAGGCCCATAAGTTCCAGTCTCAGTCGTCTTGGTACTTCTGACAAGAATTAGCCAAGTTTGGAAGTCGATATCACCAAAACAAAACCTAACAGCTAGTAAGAAGTATGGTGACATGTATCCAATAGCATATTGATAGGGACGCCTTGGTATAGCCCAAGGAAGAGTTATCAAAATGCTCAATGTAATTACGGACCAACTCACTCTCTTTTTGGGTTATAGAGATCAAAGTTGACATGGTGACCTCTGATCCACTTTCGTATAACCTAGCTAGGAATAAAGATTCTAATGCTTTAAAGGTGTTGATAGAGCCGTTAGACAGACTTCGGAACCATTCAAATAATACCCCCTGCAGAGTTCCGACAAACATATTTATCAGAAGGGCATTATTCCTCTGGATGTGCAACATCTACAACTTGAAACAGTACTGATGCTGAAGAGGAGAAGGTAGCCCTCAAAGGGCAGCAATAAGTGAGCTTTGAAATGAAGTGGGCAGACCACTTCATCCTATTTGCATGGGTATGGTTGAGACATGTCCTCTCTAAATTGGCTTTCCCTATTGGCAAGGGAATCCATGTGAGCTTCAAGTATATGGATAGCTTCTAGAAATTGTACAAAAACTACTTGTTGAGCAACAACTGGTTGAGTAGGCAAGGGGTACCTGGCATCATCGGTTGGGCCCTACCCCTAGTATTTAGTAGAGCGAGAGAATGAGGTATAGAATCCTGATTCTCTTCTACTTCCTGGTTTCGCTGAACTGAAGTTCGTTGAGGTGGGGTCGTAGTGGTTTGGTATGCCATCATTTGTTGTATTATGGCCTAAAGATCTTGTATTGTACTGTCTAAGTTGTCTAACCATCGTTTGATATGAGTATTACTGCTTTCCTCGTCGTCATTAGATGTGTAGACACTAACATTCTGTCTACTGATGGAGGGAGCAGTTGACAAGGTTGTGTAGTCAGAACTAATATTGTCTACTTTAAGAGTATAAAGGAATGCTGCGCATAGATGGAGGTGCTTTATTGCTTTGTGGAGTCGATGTCCTAGAACTGATACCTTGATAGACGTATTCTATCGGGATCATCCACCTATCGACTTTGGGTCTGCACTTAGGGTCGGATTAGATGAATGGAGAAGCTGAATAGTGGAAAGCTTCCTCTTTCTCTTGTCGTGGCAGATGTGTCATATTGACCGGGACAAAAGGTAGATCTTCGTCATAGGTGTGTCTTTGCCTTTGGGCTTGCTGTCCAATTAGCGAAGTGTATTGTAGTTTGTTAAGTACTGACTTCTTGGCGGGTGCATCAATTGACTTGGAGCAGCAACAATTGTTGACAATGACACTCACGCAGAGACAATATTATCGAAGCTTGCATTTCTCTTAGTTCATAATTTTTCTTGAGTACATCACGTAGATCAGAGGGAGAAGAAAACATATTATGCTACTAAGCTAAGTTTGGCGCATGGAAACTCATGACATGTAAATTTTGGGCAACATTTACACGGTCTTTTTGCGTTTAGCAAAAAACATCGTCTTTTGCATGTGAACTTTCTACGCGATAAAGCTTGTCGTCTTTTGCGTATAGGAGTGTCATAGGAGCTTCATGCAAAGGAATACTGTTTGTTGTAACGACACACAAATTTTGAAGCCTCACTCTCTTTTGTGCGCGTAACATAACGTTGTAAAAGCATAGAAAATTTCGAAAGCCTGCTGAGCCCACAAACATCAGGCCCCGGTGCAAAGGCCAGAAACCCCTCCACGGCTTCCCAAACAAATGTCAAGTCCAACAACATTTGACATCAAAGAGCACTGGATCCTTTATGGGTGCACCACTAAACAAGCCCAATGGATGCGTTCATGGCGACAGATGATTGCACCATGCCCCGGAAGTACGTCTTCATAAATGTTACTACCATTTTCTAGAAAAGGTGTCGTTGGTCATTTTACATTATTCATATATTGTGCATATTTATCTATTTATGTATGGTGTTAGTTATAAATGGTTAATGGACTAGACTATTTATTAGACTTCATGTTAGTGGACCCAACTAGACTTGACATGACACTTGGACCAACATATTAGACTAGTCACATTTAGGCTCATTAAGTCATTTCCTATATTAATTAGAGATTAGTCTAATCCTTTTATTAGGAATAGAATCTTTCCACTAATTAAACACGATTCATGACAACCCAATGGGGGCATCCTTGACATTTCACATTGCATGGAGAGGGGAAGAGGTGGCCGGCCCTAATTAGTAGGGAGGAGACTCTCTCTTCTTCATTTGTGCACATTTTTTCCTAATTTAGGTGTGCTTCCCCAAATCAATCCATTCCTCCACCAATCTCTAGCCAAATCACTCTCAATCCTTCTCATTATCATCTAATAGAAGACCTAGAATCTTGGATGAAGCAAGGAGCATCAAGGAGGTGGAGGAGTTTGCATTAGCTTGTGTCCATTTGTGTCCTTAATGGAGGAGTTCATTGGAAATCCATCTTCCAATAGGTATAACCTTCAAATTCTTCTCTAATTGTTCATTTGACCATTAGGAACCCCCTATGGACTAGGACAACCTATAGGAAGAAGAATTAGCTTCTAATGACCCCTATTGTAAATGTTACATTGAGTTTTGTGTCAAATTTGAAGGAAATCCAAGATTGGTGCACCAAGTATTTGTCATTTGGTAAATTAGGTCTAAGTGGACTTGTATTGGTTGTGTGTGGCTAGAAACGTGTCCACAATTGGATACGAGTAGGTCGTATCATGATATGCCATGATACTGAGTGATTTTGGAGGGATTTCTTTCGACACTGGTGATACACATGTCATATTCCTCACAACACATTGTAATAGCGATGATTTGCATTAATTACACTTTAATTAGTATATTAGTTGTGTTCATATGATTTAGATAGTGTTTGGTGAGGTTTGGTAAAGGTATCTTGAGTATATCACAAGAGTATCACTGAATAGGGTGATGCTAGTGTGGTGCACCATATGTGTTTGTCAAATTGCATGGTGTGTACTGTGTATATCCTAATATAATCTTAAATAACATACTGATTATATTATTTGTGATATATATATATATATATATATATAATTCTCTCCTGAGCTCCCCCCTTCTTCCGATCGCATGGCCATATGACCCCCCTCCCCTCCTGCCCGCCATCGGCGTCGGGGCAGTGCTGCCCCGACGGATAGCCGTCAGTCGTACCCCTACTTCCCCCGGCGCCGCCCAAGCAATTCGTCGGTGGCTCGCCCTCCTCTGGTGGCTCTGGACGAGCGCGTTCCGACGGCACTACGCTCGTCCCCCGCATGGACCTCCGATCAGCTGGCCCTGGTCGGCTTAGCTTCTGTCGCAGTGGCCCCGAAGCTCCGGTGGCCGCCCTCTCCGACACTCGCCTCCGACCCGGTCACAGAGTCACCTTCCTGTCGTCGGACTGCAGACAGCGGTGGACGCGGTAGGGATCCGTCCCCCGGGCATCGTCCCTCCCCTCAAGTGGCCGTCCTCCACGGTGGCCCATCGCGGTGCCCCCCTCCTATTCGGTCTGAAGCATCGGGCAGGTATCGAGCCACAGCCACGGAATCGAGATTTTCCCGCCCGAGGAATTCGAATTCGAATTCGAATTTTCCTCCATTTTTGCTGTGGTTGGGAGCGGAGTTGGAGGCTATGCGACCTCCTCCCCGGCCCGGACCAGCCATGCGCCCACCTTCCGGTGGGGTGGCTATGCGCCCCCTACTAGTTTGGGCGGCCATGCGCCCCTTCACGCCAGCGAGCATGCGCCCACCCATACATCGCTGGACGTCGGCTCTGCGCCCCCACCTCCTGTGGGCTGCTATGGGCCCTCTCCTCCGCTGAGCTTGGCCTATGGGCCCACTTTCGTAGAGAGCTTGACGCCCTCCCTCCCTCCAGCTGGGTGCTATGCGCCCCCTCTCCCCCACCCTGGCGCATGCACCCTTCTTCGCCTCCCGGGGACCCATGCGCATGCTTTCGACGGTTATGCGCCCACCTTCCATGTTGTCTCCAATTACCCTCTCTCGTCTCCGTCCCGGCTGGAACTGTCACCCGCTGTGCGCTCACCGATGGGTCGCCCTCGACGCATTACGTTACAGTCGCGCCTTCTCCCCTACCTCCAACCGTACAACCAGGGCTCCTCCCTTTCGGTAGTACGACGACCCCCTCATAGTCCCTTCTTTCGCCGAGATTCTGCGGCCGGATCGTACGGTGCTGCTTCCTCTCCTGTCCGAGGACCCCGAGCTGCCAGACATCGAACTCCCGAGCCCCAACGACGGACATACCATCCGCGTTCCATTCTTCTCAGCTGAGATCTCCTCCTTATCTACAAGCTTTGCGAAGACGTTCGTGCTGAAGTTCCCCTCCGGGTGCCTAAAAATCCTTATAGCTCAAGAAGCTATCGCAGGATGGGGTCTCGCCTCTGCTTACAAGGTCACCCCATTGGACCCTAAACACTTGCTCCTCCATCTCTCCTCCGGCTCCGACTACACTTTTGTCCAGGCCAAAGGCACCACCAATATTGGCCCGCACAGCGTCAAGATCGCCAAATGGTCCCCCGGATTTAACCCCAAAGTCGACTCGACGATTATCTCAGCGTGGATCACCCATCCAAACCTCCCCTTGTCTGCTTTGCCCCCGCTGCTCTTAAAAGAATTGCCAGCTCCTTTGGGACCCTCGTGGCCATTGCCGAAGAAACCCGTAATCTCTCCAAAGGCAACTACGCAAAGATTTGCGTAGAGCTCGACCTGTCAGCTGATCCTCCCACTCTTATTCAAATCGATCTCGGGGGACAGACACACTTTCAGACGCTGGTATATGACAACAATATTATATTCTGCAAGCACTGTCAGATCAGAGGCCACCTCACAAAGCATTATTTCAGGGCCCACCCGGATCTTAAGAAGAAAGCTCCCCAAAAGTTGCAATCCCACAAGGCGACCCAACTCATACCCTCAGCCCCTATTCTCCTCCTTCCCAACTCCTACTCCCACTCCCACTTCGACGACAGCGACGGCTCACCCAGCTCCAGCTCCCCCCTCGGCTAAAGCCATCGCTCCCGTCGAACCCCCGGCCATCATCCTCAACAACAGGTTCGATACCCTCACCTCTTCCCCTCCAGACGTCCCCCAGGAGAGCCCCCATCCTGGCAGGAACCCTCCTGCTGATTGCGAGAAGTCCGTCGTAGAGCAACCGAACTGCGTTGTCTCATCGATCAGTGAGGTGGAGAACCAGATGGATTTGATCATCCTCCCGGCCCTAGCCGATATTGCAATCTCCCCCCTCAGCTCCGGAAGTGACTCCGAGAACGACCTGGCCACCTTTGGCCTCGTTCTCGCGAACAGATTCCAGCAAGCCAAGGAAGCCGGCTTCCTGGACCCCAGTAATCCCTTCTACGCGCTGGCTGAGATTCAGATAGTAGATGCCCCCGAGATTGAGATTGAGAAAGAAGATGCCCCCCCAATAGAGGAAGCAGGTAACATAGCACAAGGTCCGCCGAGGTGATAGATGACATCACAACAGCGACCCCGGGAGTTCACAAAATCTTCCACAACAAGAAGAAAAAAATACTCCCAAGAAGCCACGGCCATGACTACTAGGTCAGCCACAAAGCTCAACACCCACCCACCCCTCCCCCCCCCCACAACCATCCCAATGCTTAACATCCTATCGTAGAATGTTAGAGGGTTGGCCAATAAACCTACCTTGAGAAGAATAATTAGCCTCACGAAAACTTACCAGGTTGACATATTAGTCATCATCGAACCTAAAATTCCTCAGAGAAAACTCAAATCCATCCAGCTTCAACTTGGCTTCCCGTCCGCGGTCGCCGGGTGCCATGACATCTGGATCCTCTTCACCGTCGAATGCAAATTCGGTATCCTGCAGGACTCGAAATAGGCGCTCTCCTATTGGCTGGAGCACCCCACTCTCACGTCCCGATCACTCCTCTTCACTGTTCACGGCAGCTACAAATTCACTGAGCACAAGCTGCTCTGGGATACCCTGACGGACACCCACCTCCACCTCAACAAACTTCCGTGGCTCTGCCTCGGAGACTTCAACACGATCTCAAGCAGAGAGAAGAAATATGGGGGTCGCCCTCCCCCCCTAGTCGGCCATGAATGACTTCAACACCTTCATCTTCAATGCACACATGTCCCCCCTACCTTTCTATCATGCCCCAGAACCAGAATACTGGAGAGCGGGGAGAATGACTCAGCCAGCTACGTATTACGGGTAGATGAATACCGTATAATACGATCAATGCTATCTAATGAGACGAGGGGGTGCATACTATATAAAAGTCTTCCTATGGTCACTTCACATCTATTGTCTCAATCATTCAAACAAGAAACAAAAATAGATGAACATGTAAGATAAAGCAGTAAGGCGTCCCAAATGCTCAGTCAAATGTTCTTGATATCTGGCTTTACAAAACACAGCCAGATGATGTAGTAAGTATACACAATTGTTATCAGCTGTAGCCTGACTTAGTTACAATTATACAAAGTAGGTACAAGACAATCCGACTAACATATCGGTGCCAAACGGCAAAGTATAAAGTATTTAACAAAACGAGCGGAGAAGTAAGAAACCCACTCGAGCCCTCCTGCGATCATCCCTCTAGTGTTGACCATCTTGGAGGTAGAAGTAAGCTGGATCCTCGGGGACTGGCTCTAAATCTGGCCATGCAAAACCAGAGAGGTTAGACCTCTAATAGCAAGTACCGCAAGGGAGCACGATATGAGGAGTAAAACCAGTAATAGGAAACATAATAAATAGATCTCTGCTGACTACTGGGATTCACATCACATCACGATACTTCGAACCAATCTCCCAACCAAACAAGGAACAGAAGTTGGCCCGTCATGTCCTGATATTCTGATCATCTCAGTTAGGTAACAGAGTAGGAACAGTACACAAACAAATCAATTTAAACGGCCATGCAACTGCTATGGCTTGCTACTGTGAGTTCCAAGTTATCCTGGAATTATGCAATAGGGGTTCCTCAGTTCTTACTATGTGCAAGCAAGGCTAGTTTACCCAGTCAATCAATTGTGCCAATCATGAATTAGACGAGTCCCAGCGGGACGCCCGTCATCAATATACAATATACAATAGATAATATAACCAGATACCGCTCCCTGCCCGTGTGGCAGATTTGCAGTATCTGTGGGGACCAACCGGCCTGTCGGGCACTACTAGTCCCAAGGGGGCTGCCATGTAAGAACTGGGGAATCCATTCTCTCCATGCAATTATTATTTTATTGAGCTTAATAGCCTATACGTTGAGTGAAATCCCATGCCGTGGGTCATGGTCATTCAAATGAGTACTTTCGTACGGGGTACGATATACTCAACTCTACAACGATACCCGTGCGGTTAGGTTATAGGTCTTACATAGCGTAATGCAACAATCAAAAATTAACCACGGAATAATCATGCCTACTTTTTGTAGAAAATAAATATTAGAAAATAAATAAATAAACAAATAATTTGAAGCCTGGATGTGCCTGTATGCCAATGTTTGGGATCAGCCAGTCGTTTACAATAGTTCATAATTAATATGAACGTGTCTCATTCATTCAATTCAATAAGACGACTAGCTAGTCTCTTACTTCCAACTAGGAACGCATGATCAATTATTTAAATTAAGATATCAATCCTTGTTTATTAATGCCAAGACAATAATTAATGTTAATAAATACCAAGTCAATCAATAAATGGTAATAAATGTCACTCAATCTCAATCAATGTCAATCTGAAACAAGAATAGCCAAAAGACGTTATGGCTAGCCTTATGCGGCTGAGAAATGAATGGGTTACATGCGGCTAGGCAAGGGTGATTCCATGCGGCCGAAACCAAAATAGTCTCATGCGGCCAAATAGGTGCAAGGCTATATGTGGCTAAGAAGTCTCATGCGCCATGCGGCAGAAAAATGATCAGCTCCATGCGGCTGGAAACGATCAGCGCCATACGGCTGAAAATGATCAGCGCTATACGGCTGAAATTCGATGGGCGCTCATGCGGCTGGAAAAGACACGCGGCTCATGCGGCTGAGAAGTGTAAGCGTCATGCGGCTGAAAGACTGAGTGCATATGCGGCTGGCAAAAACTCATGTGGCAGATAAGCTCATAGCGGCTATCTACGCTCATGCGGCTATCTAAGCTCATGCGGCTAGGATGACCTATGCGGCCAGATAGGACTCGGGTCCTTATACAACCAGAATATAAATTCAAATGCCACGTGGCCAGGACTCCATGCGGCCAACACTTCATGCGGCCAATACTTCATGCGGCTCGAGAAGACTTGTCGCATGAAAACTCATGCGGCCAAGCATCGTCATGCGGCCAGGATGACTTGCCGCATGAAGACTCATGCGGTCAAGCACTACCATGCGGCCAGGGTCTGTTCTTCTTCTTCGACTTTTAAGGACAGAACCATGGAAACCATTGCTTCCAAACTCTCTAAATCCTTCATTCCAAGCCCAAATCTGAACTTCCATAGGTCAAAATGGGGTAGAACGAAATTCTCTACAATATGGAACCATCCAAACTTAAAGATAACTAAAGTTTACTAGATCAAAACCTAAGAAATTCGAAAATGTATTAAACTTAGATCTACAAGAAATGAACCATGGAAATTGAAAATGCTAAGTACTAAAGGGGCTCAAAACCAAGTAAGGAAGATGATGGAACATGAATAACGGTGATCCATCAAGAAGCAAGTTTGGCACTTGCCTTGGTGGCTGGTAGGTGGGGGAGGAGTTATGAGGAAGAAGAAGATTAATGGTGACGTAATGAAGAGAGAGAAAGGGGATGGCTTTAAATGGAAGGGGTGGTAGGTGGGGGTTTGGGTTCATGTTGAACCATCAAGGCCAAAATTTAAACCAACTCGGGCCGAACCCAATAATCAAAGCAGAAAGTAAAATACTGAATTAAAATTGCAGGAAATAAAATACGAAATAAAATTACAGAAAATTAATTCACATGAAATTAAAGGGGTTTAACTACAGAGCAATACATGATAAATATATTAAAGCAGTACATGTATTAAAAATACGTATTCTGGGAACGAGAAGTGACATCTCTACCCTCCTTAGAAAAATTCCGTCCTCGGAATTTCAAATCCAAGCAGGATAGGAATATCAAAACTAAGCTAATCTAGGTACAAGAAACTTGAGCAAGCAATCATTCTTCAATGTTAACTAGCAGATAACATATCCATATTAACAATCTAAGATATCACGTAGTTCTATCCATGGGGTGACAAGCACGAGGGGTTAAGACAATCAAGGTACACGGGAAGAAATATACCTTGTGAGTCAAACAGATGTGGATACCGTGATAGGATATCATCCTCACGTTTCCACGTTGACTCTCCTAATGAGTGATGACCCCAAGCAACCCGGACAAGGCTAATTGTTCGGTTCTTGAGTATCTTCTCTCTTCGGTCCAAAATGGACACCGGCTGCTCTTCGTAAGACAAGTTGGTACCAACAACCAACTCAGAATGATCAAGGATATGGCTGGGGTCCGAGACATACCTTTGCAATTGAGATACATGAAACACGTCATGCACCTCTCGTAACAAAGGTGGAAGGGATAAACGATAAGCAACATCGTCTATCCTATCAAGGATAACGAATGGTCCTACGTATCGCGGACTCAACTTCCCGCGAACGCCAAATCTAATGACCCCACGGGTAGGTGAGATCCGCAAGAATACGTGGTCCCCAACAAAAAACTCTAGCGGCCTACGATGCTGGTCCGCCCAATGACGATGCCGATCTTGTGCAACTCGAAGTCGCTCTCTAATTCCCTTGACCAATTCAACTGTCTTAACAATCATTTCCGGGCCTAGCATCTTCCTCTCCCCGATATCATCCTATGCTAGTAGCGATCTACACTTCTTACCATATAGTGCCTTAAATGGTGCCACTTGGATACTGGCTTGATAACTGTTGTTGTATGAGAATTC
>JANAVB010029099.1:0-53776 GCA_029216955.1 Iris pallida | reverse complement strand
ATAATATCTTTAAAACCGAACACTTATCCCTGTATTCAAATCCAGTTTTGAAATAGGGATAAACCTTCACCAAAGCTTAGATAAGAAGAAATCAAACACTTCCCATCTCCTCCAATCCGATCACAAAGGAGTATATATATTATACAGAGGCTTGTCCGACCCAAAACTCCTCGACGAACCCTAGAAGTCAATTGTCCCTGTCACAAGAACAGTATAGGAGGAGGAAGAGGAGGAGTAGTCAAGTTCCTGTTTCAATCCAAGGTAATATTTACAACTACACTTGTAGATTACTGTCATCTACCAAGCATGAGATTACGACTTGTAGGTGTTTGTATTTATGCTAATAAGGTGTCGGTCCATCTTCATCACAGAACTGTCACAGGGAGTGTATATGAATCATTGGGGAATTATGTGTAATGGCTAATAGGGTGTGGTGTCAATGCAAATATAAGTATCACAGGACGTTTTAGTTGTGTAAGATTGATGTACCAGTGTTGTACACGACAATAGAGGGTGTGTTCGACAGGAAGTAGAGATATGGGTAGACATCAGTTAAACTTCCGAAGGATTTTGATGTTAGATTGACATTGGGGTATAGGAATACCAGAGTTGGGGACTAGTTGTCCTGTGATGGGCCAAGTGTGATTGATGTATCAGATGTACTGATACATCAGTACCTGGTTATGTACAGGAGAAAACCAGCAAGCCTGTATGGTCCCTAGATGCCTTCCCTGTCTTCTCTTTTGTTCAGGTGTAACCAGCAGGGTAATAGGTTCAATAGATCATAGGTGGTGCCCTATTGTTCAATGGGAGATTCAGTCCAGTAGGGGACCACAACCAAGCTTCTAGGGAACCATTATTTCTTGTTCATGATTGTTATATGTGAACTTCCTTCTGATGATTGTTATTTTTTTATTCTTTTCTTGCTTTACATAGAGAATGAAACAAGCTACAGGGATTCATAGGATACTCTTCTTCAACAAACTATATGGAAATGTTTGTCTGAGGTTATCCACAATAATGTGAACCACATGCAACTATAATAACAAAAAAGCCTTTATCCAAGTCTTTGTACATGAGTGAAATTTCTCCACTTGGCTCTATTAAAGGCCATCTCCTCAGTTATTTTGCTTTAGCTTCAAGGATATAGTGCAACCACATTAATTTCTATCTATGTTATGCTTAAAATGTCTCATCTCATCACTTAGTCTTAGTTACAAGCTCAGATAAATAAGACTTGAATTAGGTATAACTAATAGCCAATCTAGAACCTCATCTGATCTATAAGTGATATGGATCAATGTGAATTGCTTGATGCCATTTCTAAATAGGCATAGTTCATATTTTGTATTCCTTTAGTAACAGTCGTAATTGCATGATACCACTGAAGATCATGCAACTCATACATGGTTAGCTTTACATTACTTCATAAAAATATTTATCTGTGATATATATTGTATAATACATATTGAGAAGACACCGGAGCTAATTTCAGAGGGCACAAATCCATACTGGTCAAAGGGTGTCTTGGGTAGTTCGTTCACTAAAACGGGAACAAAAGAGACCATTGCTGGATTCAGTGATTATCCGAAGGACCCCAAGATTGTTCAATGTTTGTTTCTAGTGGCCTACTTCTATGGTACAGATAACGTGACAGGTTAATAGGTGCTCTTGTTAACTGAGAAGTATTGGAAACTCATACAGGATGAGTACCCGCAGGCTTCTAATACCTGGGTAACAGGGAGTAACCATTGGGGTGCCTGGGTTGTACCTGGCTTAAAGCCTAAACCGGGTACAGGACTCCACTTGGCATTGTGCCCTGCTCCCATATCCTTTTCTGAATATAGGACAGTTTAACTGGTATGAAATACCCAGGTAATGCAGTCACGTGGATACCCATGTTGAATGCCTAAGACTCCAGGAAGTGGTATACCACATGACAGATAAGGCAAGGATGTAAATGACATGTCCATTTGGTTATAGAGCTACCCCAAAGCAAACTAGAGTAGCCTGGGACAGGGAACATCAAACAGACAGCCCAAGCCAGGTGTCTGCAGTGAACAAGGTTTGCACAATAGGGTGGTATGTAGGTACTGACTCACCTAGGATGATTAGCTTTGGTTCAACCAGTCTAGAGGACTAACACACAGGTAGGGACTGTAAGAGAGGAGTCTTGTATTCATCATAATAGTGATAGGAACCCAAGCCTCCCTTATATCAGAGGACTCCTAATGAAGCCCTATAAGCTTGAACTACAAGTAGAGGTATCAAAGCCATGTGGAGATATAGGGTAACAATGGAGTATGAGTATTTACCCCATGTACAGGAACTTGAGGATGGAAAGTCAAGAATCAAATGTGTTGTTAGGACATAAAACCTGAACAGGGGAAGCTTCAGTAAATGAAGGGTTAAAAATGCAAATTAACTTGGTAACTAGGGTGTCAGTATCTAGATGAAGCCTGGAATGGTTGTGACCTCTTTGATTTCTGTCACTCAAAGTCCTGTTACCACATGGGTGCAACCATGGAAACACTATTTTCTTTGACCAGTTAGTAAAGAGGTTAGGTATACATGTTCCATAGGGTAAAGCTCATGCTAAATCATCCACATAGATCACATACCTAGTGGATGAGCCTAAAAGCCAGTAAATACACACCAGGGGTATAAACCATCAACAAGTAGACTACTAGGATGAGGATTAAGGATACTAAAACCAACAGAGTGAATTAGTAGATTAAAATGCAAGTCTTTTATATCAAATTGTGTCTTGACTCTGTGATTCATTAAATAGGTTCCTTGGATCTCGATTTGAATCATAACCATACCAGCAGCTTAGGACTAAAGGCAAGTATACCTTGCCTTTCTATACAGCTTTATTTACATGCACTATCTTTTATTATTATCTAGTTTTTCTCATATTATTGACATGTATCTTTTATATCCTGCTTATATATTTGTATCATTGCTATATAGACCGTGTTCACAGTTAGCTTTGTGTCTTATTGGTCGTGTTCTCTTGTGCCTTGATTGAGTCATGCCATGGGTCGAGAAGTCGTGAACTGAACTGCTTTACCTCCATGTCTTAAAATCTTGAAGCTAACCTGCGAGTTCACAATAGGATGAGGGTTAGTAGTTATCTGTGTCTTAAGCTAACCTGCGAGTCTACACTAGGGACGAGGGTTAGTAGTTATTGGTCCACACCTGCGAGTCCACACTAGGGACGAGGGTGATGCTAACCTGCGAGTCCATACTAGGGACGAGGGTTAGTAGTATATGGTTCACACCTGCGAGTCCACACTAGGGGTGAGGGTGATGCTAGCCTGCGAGTCCATACTAGGGACGAGGGCTAGTAGTTGTTCAAACCAGCGAGTCCACACTAGGGACGAGGGTTTGAGTATTCAATTTGGTTATCCGTGACATCTTGACATGAGTTCTCTCGTCCTCGTTCAGCAGTTCATGTATGTGTAGACAGTGTATAGATTCGTACTTTATTTATTGTTCAGTTTTACTTGTTTATTTTTATCTTTTTCTCCATGCATAATAAACGGTTAGAAAGGCTCGTTTTTATGTATCTTGCTAGTCCTCTGAGGACCTGATGATCTCTTCAGGTTAGCCGAGTTGAGCCAGGAGCAGTCGAGTGGATTTGAGTTAGCATCAGATCGCAGTACTTACAGTTGAGGTGGTCTAGATTAGCAGTTTTTTATCTAGTTAGTCACTTCTTGTATTTCTCTATTTTTCTGTCTATTGGTAGTAGATTTGTGTCCACCGGACGTGACATTGATTCTTGATATTCAGTTATATTCATTATTGTTC
Source organism: Iris pallida (assembly GCA_029216955.1). NCBI lineage: Eukaryota > Viridiplantae > Streptophyta > Magnoliopsida > Asparagales > Iridaceae > Iris > Iris pallida. Next base: position 49,963 of record JANAVB010029099.1, on the reverse strand, counting down.
AGTTTCATGTCTTTTCATGGATCTTGACTGTGATATGATTATTTTCTGTGGATGAGATATAGTTTACCATGAGATTCTAGATTGCCGTGACTTGTGTATATTAGACAACGTACTACCGCCGATACTGCGGCGTAGGCTGGGCTTGTTCACGTCTTGTATCCGGAAGCGGGTACGGGTCGTGACAAGATGAAGATGTACCGAGTTGGTTTATTCACTATCGGCCATGTTTTCGTACAAGCCTGTGAAAGTGCTTGTTGTATCCAAATATCGGGATCGTCATGTCCCGACACAAACTGAAGGTGCCTGTTGCATCCAAAGATCGGGGCGGTCGTGACCTAATTTTTGTTAGGCTAGAAGAGCCACAGATCGGGGCTATCGTGCCCCAATTTTATTAGGCTAGAAGAGCTACTCCTCCTGCTAGAGTGCCCGCACGTCGGCGAGGAAGTAGTTTGCTTTGACTATACACGGGGATGCGCCTATGCTGATATGATAGGATGATGCACCTTTGTGAGGCCTCAGAATGATGCGCCTGGCAATAACACTTCAAGTGATGCGCCTAAAAATGATGCGCCTGGGTGTAGCTTTTAGGATTTTCTTTCTCTTTGTAAAATAATTCTCCTTTGTAAAAGAGTTTTAGATATATAATCGACTTTTATATGAAAAAGGCCTATTTTCATATCTCTTTGCTATTTTTTTCTGATGTGCCAAGTGTTCTGCTTTCCTGGCACATGTTGATTTTTGGCGCATGAGAGTTAGGGCGCATAGGACCTCTGGCTTTTAGATGTGCATGAAATTCCATGCTTCTACAAGACCCCCTTCAAAGTTTTCAAAATTTTTTGCCAAGTTTTGAAATACTTTAAACAAGAAGCATGGGTAGTAGTTTGTTCTAGTCGCATGTACTCGTCTGGGCACATGGCGCTTCTGGGCGCATGACCGTGGGGGTGTATGCTCTTTTTTGGTTTTAATGTAAGAAGATAATGCCTCAAATTTTAAAAGATTAATGATAATCTTTTGGAAGATATGCAGCCGTCAGTTTCATGAAACCCGAAGAGTTTTTGCTGATGTCAGCCTTTATCGGTTCACGCGTGTGGATCATGCCTATAAATAGGCGTTTGTGAGGGAGAAGAGAGAGAGTCTTCTACTTTTGTTTTCTTCTCCTCATTCTTTCTCTAGAGTCTTTCAAAAACCCTAGCTTCTTTAGAGAGATGGCTCCTAAGACTCTCCGCGGTGGTGCTGGCCGAGAAAGGGGCAAGGGCAAGGAGCTCGTGGAGGTCGATGTGGAGGATATCTCCGTCATCGCAGCGACGCCCGCCGACGTTCGGCCGACGGTGATAGGTGGGTGATCCTCTGCCTTGGTGTTTTCACTTTGTTGCAACACTGTTGGGGCGCGTGGGTGTGACTGAAATGAGTCGCATCCCCATTGACACGCCTAGGCTTCCCATTGCTGACGCGCATGGACTTTGTCCTGATGATGTGTCGAAGCTTCTTTTGCTGACGCGTATGGACTTAGGTCCTGATGATACACCGAAGCTTCTTTTGCTGACGTGCATGGACTTAGGTTCTGATGATGCGCCGAAGCTTCTTTTGCTGATACGCATGGACTTAGGTCCTGATGATGCACTGAAGCTTCTCTTCAAATGTGCCTGGGCCTCGGTCCTGTGTGTGCACCTTTGGTAAGATTCTATCTATGCGCATGGGTTTTGACCCAGTTGATGCGCCAGATTATTGATGCGCCTCAGATGCTTGTTTTGAGCATCTAAGTCTTTTGCTAACTTTTTTTTGATTTTGTTACAGTATCCACGCCGAAGGTGGAGGCTGTCGTGAAGGAGGAGATACTGCCTCCTCTCGTCAAACAAGAGCCGGCGACCGTTAAGGAAGAGGTATTACCAAAGGTTGAAGTCAAGGAAGAACCAATGACTATCAGGGAGGAAGTTACTCTTAAGGTTGAATTTGCTGTCAAGGAGGAGCCACTGTCAGAGGATAGTAGCACCGGGAGTTCTGACCCTCCTGCCCTGCTGAGGATCTGAATCAAATAGAGCCTTCATATGCAAAATAGCTAAGAGAATGGTACATGCCTCAGCGCAACTGTGATCCCTGGCTGTAAGGATTCGTAGGTTGCCTTGCAGTTGCTGTTTCTGGGAATATGAATAAAGTCAATGTCCCTATTTTGTCTTAGTGTTTCTGTCTGTCTTTTGCTTTCCTTTGATATCTGAAGATGTAGTTTGCTTTTGCTTCTCTCCAACGCTGATGTAATCGTTATTGGATGAAGACAATAAAGAATTTTTTGCTTTGTTTATTTTTTATGACTTTTGGTAGACCTATTATCTTTTGCGTACCTTGGTTTCTAGGTACAGATAATAAGTTGCCCATGGAGGAAACTGACATATTCACTCAGAGGTAATATGGACGTGGTAAATATGGGGTAATGGTAGAGCTTTCCTACTCAGAGGTGATATGGACGTGGTAGGAGTGAACTCTGTAGGGATTTATAGAACAACTCAGAGGTGATGTGGACGTGGATGTTCTATAAATGATGTGCAACAACACGGGGGTTGTTGCACAGGATGTTTACTCAGAGGTAATATAGACATGGTAAACTTGGTAACTAGTGTGATCTTACGTAGTATAAAATTCTGCTTTGTGGGGTGTAGAGAAGCAACTCAGAGGTGATATGGACATGCTTGTTCTTCTACTGGAGAAAAGATGCAACGGAACAACTGGGCTCTAGAAGCATATGATTGTCAAGGAAGGGGAGCGAACTCGGTTTATCAAGTTCACAAATTCTCTTGCTGGGGAGAAGGAAGTACATTTTGAAGGATGTCAAGAATAGTACTTATTTAGGAACTTGCCATTGATGGGCATCATGAACAAGTCTCTATTAGGTTGAGCAAGACGGTAAGCACCGTTTGAGTATACCGTCTCTATGATAAAGGGTCCTTCCCATTTGGGTTCGAACTTTCCCGGTTCTTGTGAGTCATCACCATCGGTCTTCTGACTGCCAGAACCAGGTCGTCTACTTGAAAAGTCCTCTGTTTGACTCTTCTGTTGAAAGCTTGTGAAATGTGGGCTTGATAAAGTTCGATGCGTTATTGAGCCAAAGGCATTTTTCATCAAACACTTCCAACTCTTGCAGATGGCGACGTTGATTGTCTACTTCCATCAGCTGGTTCGTGATCGCCACTAGGAGTGAGGGTATTTGGATCTCTAGAGGCAGTACTGCTTCGCTTCTATAGACCAAAGAGAATAGTGTATTGCCCGTCGGGGTCCGTACCGTTGTACAATAGGCCCAAAGGTATTCATCGAGCTTCTCGTCCCAGTCATGCTTGTTGGATGACACAACCTTTTTGAGTATCTTGACGATGGTTTTATTAAAAGCTTCAGCCAATCCGTTTGCTGCCGGATTGTAGGCGGTTGATGCCACATTCTGAATACGATTCTTGTCGCAGAATCTACTAAATGCATGGCTGATGAATTATGGATCGTTGTCGTGGATGATCCTCCGGGGCACCCCGAAACGTAGATGACGTGATGCTTGATAAAGCTGATCACATTTGAGCTTTTTATCTGTCAATGGTACTGCTTCTGCCCATTTAGAGAAGTAGTCAGTAATTGCTGGGATAAAGTGGTATCCTCTGGATGAGGAAGGTGTGGTAGGTCCCACTATTTTCATGCCCCAGGCTTCGAATGGCCAGGAGACGACCGTAGGGTGTAGAGATTCTGACGGACTGTGGATGGTCGAAGTGCAGCTGGCAAGCACAATTTTTTTTGCATACTCGACAGCGTCGGCCATCATGGTGGGCCAGTAATAGCCCATACGTCAAAGTCGATCCTGTAGCTTAGGACTTGGTTGATGGGCTCCGCATGTTCCGTCATGAGCTTCTCGAAGAGCTTCGACTGGTTCTTCATTTGATAGACATCGGAGGAGAAGTCCGTCGTAGGAGCGTCGGTACAGCATTTTAGTGGCTGTATCATAACAGAACCGGAGCGAGCGCCTTATGACTGAGACTGCTTCTTTTAGGTCCTCCGAAAGGATTTTGTAGACGGCAAAGTCGATGAACGGGAACCTCCAGTCTCTGACGTTGATGCTGGTGTCTGTATCCATGACATAAGTTGTCCGCATGTACAGATTGTTTCTGGGGCATGCCAAATCCTGTCACACTATTGTAATAAAATATTGCGTGCCAACCGGTGCTGCTAATGAGGCAGCGAGGTCGGCCAGAGCGTCAGCTTCTAAGTTTTGTAGCCGAGGCACATGTTCTATGAAGAATTCAGCAAAGGTTAAGATGATGTTCGACGCTGCTTTATGATAAGAGATCAGGTCTTCATGGCGGATCTCGTATTATCCTCGAACTTGATTGACGACAAGCTTTGAGTCACCGTAAGACTCGAGGTATTCTACCCCCAGCTATTTTGCTAACTGGAGTCCCCATGATGAGGGCATTGTACTCTACAATATTGTTGGAGCACGGCTCTAAAAGGGAATAGGTACGCTGGATGACCAACTTGTCGGGAGAGATCAGGACTACCCCTACTCCGGCGATGATTTGGCCTTTGGGGCCTGTTCTTAAAGTGCCGTCGAAGAACATCCGCCAGACGGGATTTTTTTTTTATAATATTTGATTCTCGCACTTCATCTGGAATGTCTTCATAGAGTCTAGACGATTCCGGAATTGGATGTGCGGCTAGGAAGTCGGCCAGTGCTTGGCCCTTAACAGCTTTTTGTAGGACGAATACCATGTCATATGGTGTCAATAGTATCGCCCAAGTAGCCAATCGGGAGTTTAGCGCTCCCGGCTTTGTCATGAGAACTCTGAGCGGATTGATTCGGGAGATGACGTGAATTGTCTATCCCGAGACATAATAGCGAGTCTTCTGGATGGCAAACACCAGAGCCAGACACTCATTCTTGACAGGGTTGTACCGGTGTTCGGCCCCGATCATTGTCCTGCTAAGGTAGTAGATGGCTTTCTCGTGGCCCGCATCATTGTTCTGGGACAACAAAGCGCCAAGGGAATGGTCCATTGTGCGGACATAGAGTACAAATGGTTTGCCTGTGACGGGTGCCGCCAAGACTTGGGGGCTCGTCAGATAAGCTTTGATGTTGTCGAAAGCTTTCTGACATTCTTTCATCCAGATATATGAGACTCCCTTCTTCATGATCTTGGTGAAGGGCTGGCATTTCCCGGAAAGGTTTACGATAAACCTTCAGATGTATGCGAGACGTCCCTGCAGGCCTCAAAGTTCTCTAAGGTTCTTCGGAGGGTCCATGTCAAGGATGGCTTTAGTCTTCTCGGGGACGATATGGATGCCTTTTGTAGTGATAATAAAGCCCAAAAACTTTCCACAGGAAACCCCAAGGAAGGATTTGGCGGGGTTTATCTTGAGCTGATGTGCCCGTATGAGATCGAAGACTGTCTTAAAATCTTGTAGGTGATCACCTTAAAAACGGCTCTTGATGGCGACATCGTCAATATAGCATTCGACTATTTTACGGAGGTGCTGGCAGAAGATGGTGCTCATAGCTTTTTGGTATGTGGCACCTGTATTCTTCAAGCCAAAAGGGCATTACTGTGTAGCAGTAAACCCCCTTCGGAGTCCTGAACGATATTTGCTTTTCGTCGTCTGGGAACAACTTGATTTGGTTGTAGCCCGAGTACCCATCCATGAAGGATATGAGCTCGAAGCCACATGTATTGTCGATCATTACGTCCGTGATCGGGAGTGGAAACTCGTCCTTCGGACAAACCAAGTTGAGGTCCCGGAAGTCAATGCAGACCCAGATCTTCTCGTTCTTCTTGGTGACGGGGATGACGTTGGCTACCCATTCCGGATGTTGCTCTTCGTGAATAAACCCGCTGCCTAGGAGTTTATCTACTTCTTTTTCAATAGCGTCCATAATGTTGGGACGGAAGCGTCGCTGTTGCTGCTTAACGGGCTTAGCATCAGATAAGATATTAAGCTTGTGCATTGCGACTTGTGGGTCGAGCCCCGGCATGTCTTCGTAACTCCAGGCGAATACGTCGATGTATTCTTTGACCAGTTGGACCAAAGATTTTTGGTCCTTTCCCGCCAAGCTCTTGCTGATGAAAATAGGTTTGGATGAAGATCCATTCCCGAGGTCGATTTGCTCGACTTCGTCTTCGGTAGGGGTTCTTGTAATTCAAAGCGAGATTCCCATTATGTGCCTAGGCGTTGAGCCCAGGGTTCTTCTTCGAAGAACTTTATTGTTTGATTGTTGTCTTTATCTTCTGAAGGATGTGCAGATGTCATGTTGGCTGACAGCACCTTCCTAAAGATTGAGCCGATGCTGGTGTCGGAGTCCCAAGTTGAAGCCTTAGATGAGTGAGAGTGTGCGACGTCTTCTGTTTCTGAACTTTCTGGGGTTGTTGGGGGCGTGATGTATCCCACCCTTCGTCGAGTACGGTGATAATAGTCTTGTGGCTTCCCTTTCAGAACAGGGATTCATAAGGGAAGACATCGGCCCTTGCCATAGTTTAGACCCTGGCCATTTTTCAGGTTATAGCCCATCTTTTGGATGAGATACTTGGCTCGATCATTGTACCGGTAAATTTGCATTATGTCGGTGTCGGGTTCTGGTTCCGTCGGTGGAAGGTCTTGGTGATGTTCGATTTTGTTGAAGATGATAGGTTTCTCGTCCTGGTTCCGAGACGGGACTATATAACAGACTCCTTGGTACAGGACGACTCGATTTACATAATTAACAGTCGTTATTTGTGTTTGCAACGACCGTAGAGCATTATCTAGAGTATATATGGCATTCCAATGTGGAAGACTAGAATAATTGAAAGATACCCTTTTATTGATAAAATACGAGATCTTGTCCCGAGGGATTACATCATCAAGGGACAGTACGTCCACATTGGCGGATATGTACTCCCCAGTTCTTCGTTAGTGAGTACTGGAGCAGCCTGAGGTGGTTCGGGAGAACCTATTGGGAGCTTGGCCTTTGTCGGCATCGGTGCCGATAGAGATACGTGGGCCTTCTCTTGAAGCTTAAGAGGGGCTAAAGACTGAGGAGGTCTGCCTTTAAGCCGCACCTTGAGAGGTGCCTCAGTTGGTGTTCCGGCGACTGGTGCCTTCCCACGTAGTTTTTCTACAAGAGGAGCCGACACTTGGGGAGGCTTCCCCTTGAGTAGTATCTTCAAGGGGGCTTCAGTAGATGCTCCACCTAGAGGAGTTGGTGCCATCCCGCGAAGTTTGAATACTATAGGAGACGGTGTTTGAGGCGGCTTCCCCTTGAGTCGCACTTTCAGGGGAGTGTCGATTATCATTTCTGCCTCCAAGTTAGCTTCGGCTTCATCATCGTTGGCTTCATCTTCGAGATAAATTGACTTGTACAGATTAGAGTCGGTGAAGAAGGCCTCAATCCCTCTGAAAGGATCGACATCAGTAAACTTTATTCAGACTATGCCGTTGGTGGATACGTACTTCATATATTGATGGAGAGTGGATGGTACCACCATGTATTTGTGTAGCCACGGCCGCCCTAACAAGATGTTGTAGTTGACGTCTGCATCTATAATATAACAGGTCACTTCGGTCTGGAGATCACCGATATGACACTTCAGCCGGATCTTTCCCAGCGGCTCACTCTTGCTGGCGTTGAAGCCACTGATTGTAGTGTGGGACGCTGTCAGACGGTGCATCAGGATCTCCAATGTCTGGAGCAGAGCTCGGGGGATAATGCTGAAAGAAGACCCCGGGTCGATCTGCATTCGATCAACCTTGATGGCACCGACGTACCTTGTGTAAAATAGTAGTATGTTGTGCCTGTTGTTCTTGAGCAGCATATCTTGTTGAGTGAATGTGATATTGGAGATGATCTCCCCCACACTATGGCAGTGTGGACATGCTGCTGGATCGTCCTCAGGCTACTTGACCTTACTGATGAAAGACTCAGTATCCTTCAGGGCTTCGCAGAGAGCCTCCCGAGAATCTTTAGACAGTCGGAGGAGCTCGAACAAGGACAGCCGAGCTGGAGTACTGGCAAGTTGTGCTAGTATGTCAAAGTTATGGGGTTTGGTTAAGCCCGAAGTGTTCTCCCTTCGTAGAGGCCTATCGAAGCGGGCCTCCTTATGCTTCTGTTTGTCAGCTGCTGGAAGTTGGGAAGGACCTTCACCTTGAGCAGCCGAGGTGGTGACGGGAGGTGCCACTTCGACAGGGGCTTCCTCAGGCTGAGCGTTCTGCTGTGAGCACGTTTGTATAGAAAGTGCCTCCTCGGGGGAGGAGGTCACCATTCGGCAAGACTTGGTCTTCTTACCTTTAGCTTTGGAGGTAGAATATACCCTCGGTTGAGTCAGTTCCGGAACGAGATCTGGGTGAACCCACATGATCTCCTTCCGAGATATGGTGAGTGGAATCAGTCCACTCGCGTTGTCACGAGTCGGCGGAAGGTTGACCACCTCCAATGTCGCCTTGGGGATGGGGACAACACCATCTTGAGTTGTAGTAGGCGGTAATGTACCGAACTGAAGCGACACCATATTGGCCGAGACTGTCTTTTCCTCGTAATCGACTGAGATGACGTTAGCATTGATCATGCATTGTATACAGTTCTTGAGGATATAGCAGTCTTGAGTTGGATGTCCAACGAACCGATGGTAGTGACAGTACCTCGGGTCGCCCACTCTGTCCACATCGTCAGGAAGCTTAGGATCAGACAACTTGATCTTGTCGCTCTATTTCAACATCTCGAAGAGTTATAAGGTGTCCTCGTCATTAAAGGAGTAGACCTCCTTCGGCCTTGGTGCAGGTGGAGGCTTCTGAGTAGGCCCCTGTGCACTCTTTGAAGTGTTGACAATCAATGCCTGCTTCCCTTTCATCTCGTGCCCACTGTTACTGGTAGCAGGCCATTTTCCTTTATCGTCGAAGGCGAAAAAGTTAACCCCCAGATGGCGAGCATTACGTGCTTTCTTCTCAGAAGCTTCGGCCTCGATGATCAACGAACTCCAATCGGGTGGTTGAGCGGAGTTGAGCCAGAGCTTGATTGCAGGGATAATATTCATGTTGCATGAATCGATGAGTGCATGTTCTGGCATACCCAGAGGCAACCCTAGGCATGCTTGTCAGAAACGCTCGATAACGGCTCAAATAGTCTCCTTCTCTGTCTGACGCACTTCTACGAGGGACGACATGGTTATGTCTCTCCCTCCATCGTAGAATCGATCGAGGAAGAGGCGTATCAAGTCGTCAAAGGATGATATGGAGTTATCAGGGAGACTACAGTACCAGTCGTAGGCGACTCCCTTCAATGCCCCGATGAACAGGCTGGTGAGTAGGGCGTCTTCCTTCGGGAGATGTCCCGTTTGAGACTGGAAGTAGGTCATACCGGCGAGGAAAATCCTTCCCATCATATGGCGTCAATATTTGTGGTTTATACTTAGTAGGGTAAACCACTTTATTCCACTCGAGGGGGTAAGGTTGCGGGATTCCCATCTTCTGACGTTCTTCTTGGGACGGGACTGGTGAAGACATGTGCCCTTGCTAATGGTTGAGAAGCCAGAGTGGTTCGAATCTCAAACACCATTTGGGTCAAGGTTTGCATGGAGGCAGAGAGGGTTTTGAGCCCCCCTCCAGGGTATCCATGCGCTGTACGATGTCCAGAGCCGGAGTATCTGGCTCTCCTTCATCACTATCCCCTGCCATGTAGATTGGCATGACATGGGTAGAGGTGGATGGATCAGTCGTGGCTTCACTTTCGACCTCACTTTCCAGTAGAAGAGCCTCTTCTTCTGAGGCCTCGCCTGGCTACCCCCATCTACATCGGGGTTGGTTCTTTGGAGGACATCCTCATCTTCGAGAGGGTTATAATGGATAGTAGGAGTTTAATCACTCCCATCTGATGCTTTCGCTGGAACTTTCTTCCTTGATCGGGTGCTCTTAAACACCCCTGAGGACGGGACCATCGTTTTACTCTTCCTCGACTGACTCTTGGATGACATTGCTGAGGTCGAGGAGTTGGTAGTTGCCTTTCTCCCTGATGAGTGGGAGTTGGAGACAACATGGCAAGAAACGACCTTGGGCTCTGACTCATCTTCAATTGGCACCTTTTTCCGAGACGACGTTGGATGGGTGCAATAGATTGCAGTCGCTGGAACACAGACTGCCTAGATGATGTCCGACACCTTCTTTCCGAGACGACGTCCGACCCCATGGTAGAAGTGTGCCCCGCGAGGGACGCATCGTGCTTAATGGTCAGCTCCCTTGATCTGCGTTTGTGAGTGATCACATTACGCAAATCATGAGGGAAGAGTTTCACTTTCACACCCCCTTCAGGCGCATGGTGAGGCCAAGTGCCGGGGTGATCATGTGAATGCTATACCCCTTGATCCAGTTCCAGCGCAGGAGATATGCCCAGATCATTGGTGGGGGAGCAACATGTATTGCGACTTGAACCCACTTCATGCGCACAACCCACGTGGGTGCATGGGTTCAAAGTCACAAGTTTTTCCTCGCACGACTTGGTGCAAATGTACCCGAGTCGACTCTGTACAGTTTACCATCAGCATCGTACATGATTTTGAGCACGTATCTCCGGTTCACTGTGGGCATAGCACATTTGGAGTGCATGGCCCATGCTGCCTTGGATTTATTCGTACCAGCCCACGAAGGCGTATAGTACTCATAATCCAAATCATCCTTGCCACGACAGCGAGTGATTCTGTCAAAGACAGAGGCCCTTTCCTACACGCTAGAGTTCATGCGCGGGAAGCTGGATGCGCCTTTGTTTCGTCGGCACATCTTCTTCGACTGGAAAGATGACAGTTAGGAATGCAGTCAACACTGTATTTCCCTGGCAGATGCACTGCACTGGTGGACGCATCTTGCTTGCTGAGAATGTCAGCAGGAAGGGTGGGCTGCGGTGGCGCGTCCCCTTCAACGGTGGTGCTCGACGCATCGAAAATACGGTGGTGTGTCCCCTTCAGCGGTGGTGCCATCGAAAATGCGACAAAGTTTTTTGATTGGTAAAACTTTGGTATTTCAATTACAAACAGAACAATATACAATGAAGGACTTAGACGTAGTCCTAGGAGTACACTTTTGTTTTTATCTGGGAACTGTATCGGTGGAGCGAGTGGTAATGCGTTGACTCCGTTGACGATCTGACGATGATCTTGAATTCTCTGAAGGTCTGGGCTGCTCTGGATGCCTGAGCGTTTGGAGGAGAAGTAGACGTTACGTCTCTTCTTATTTCTGTATGTAGATATAATAATCTGTCCCTGTGGATGTAGGAATGATCCTTCTATTTATATGCAACAGACTGGTCTGCTCATGCACGTATATGTAGGATGCATCTGTACGTGGGAATGCCATGTGGCTGATGCTGTGGGGCGTATGACGATGAGCCCTGAGTTGAAGCCGAATCTGTTGAACTGCTCTGTTGGGCTGCGGTGGAGATGACACGTGGCAGTTGTGGAGATTCAATTGTTGCTGAGACCTTAGGTGGTTAGCACTCATTCTTGAGCAGAACTGAGTCAGAATACACGTGGCGCATGTCTGTGACTCAAAGATCTCTGATTTTGTGGCAGATGATTTGTCAGGATGGGCCTAGGATTAGGCGCATGGAGGACGACTTAGTCTATGATAGACCAGTCTGGGTGCATAGCTTCTGAGGCGTAGGCTGAGTTTTGGGCACATGGCTGTGGAGGCGCATGCAAAGACTTAGCTTCCATCTTTTAGGATCAGGAGCGAGTCGGGGGTGCATGACTTTTGAGGCGCATATGGACTTCTAGGAGCATGGCTGCGGGGGCGCATACGAATGATCAGTCGGCCACGTGGCAAAGACAGCTGTAGCCAACAAAAAAGCAAATAATGATGCTGACGTCAGTGGTTCTTCGTTTTTTACAAAAAGCTATCGATTCGTCATTCTTTGGGGGATGTGCTGCCAACTTTGTCACGTAGTATTAAATGCTTAATAGGTGACGAGTTGTAACGGGCGCATCAGCTCGTGCCACGCTAGGTGCATGGGTCGATATCCCATCGGTACAGAGCGCATGGTGCTGACGGCGTATCTGCCACATAGTGCAGCCTCATTGGTCTATCTGTTAAGTTTTTCGAGGCATTAATGGCTGTTTTGACTTGGCTAAATACAAAGAGGCAGATTCATCGTCATTAATACAAATTCATTGCACAGAATATGAGGAGATTGCCACTTGGCACATGGGCAAGGGTTTTCCCTGCCTATAAATAGCTTTGAGAAGATTACTTGTTTCACTTGGCTTTCTTTCATGGAGACGAACTCGATCGGTCCCCTGCCTCGACGAGTTGTTGATCCCCTCATTCGCAGAAGCTTTGACGACGAACTCCTTCCGAAGACGAAGATGTGCCGAGTTAGTTTTTCACCATCGGCCCTATTTTCGTACAAGCCTGTGAAAGTGCCTGTTGCATCCAAATATTAGGATCGTCGTGTCCCGACACAGGCTGAAGGTGCCTGTTGCATCCAAAGATCGAGGTGGTCGTGCCCCAATTTTTGTTAGGCTGGAAGACCCGCAGATCGGGGCTATCGTGCCCCAATTTTGTTAGGCTAGAAGAGCCACTCCTCTTGCTAGAGTGCCTGTACGTCGGCGAAGAAGTGATTTGCTCTGACTATGCACGGGGATGCGCCTATGCTGATATGATGGGATGATGCGCCTGAGTAAGGCCTCGGAATGATGTGCCTGACAAGTGATGCGCCTGGCAATAACACTTCAAGTTATGTGCCTGACAAGTGATGCGCTTGGCTGTAACGTTTAGGATTTTCTTTCTCTTTGTAAAAGAATTCTCCTTTATAAAAGAGTTCTAGACATGTAATCGACTTTTATATGGAATAAGGCCTATTTTCATATCTCTTTGCTATTTTTTTCTAATGTGCCAAGTGTTCTGCTTTCCTGGCGCATGTTGATTTTTGGCGCATGAGAGTTAGGGCGCATAGGACCTCTAGCTTTTAGATGCACCTGAAATTCCATGCTTCTACATATAATAGTTTGCTAGAAAATACAATACAGACATTCAAATATCACTACAAAAATTCATCGATTTAGCGACGGCTATATCCGTCAAAAATCCGTCGGTAAATGTAATTACCGACGGATGGTCGATGGATATTGGTTAAAAAAGGTCGTCGGAAAAAGCCTCGTCGTTAACTACAATCTGTCGGCAAGTTGTCGCCCGGCGACGAATTAGCGCCGGACTACCGTCAACCATACTCGTGCAGTTACGACGACTCGCCGACGGATTACCGTCAAATCACATATCAAAAGAAGCAATGACGTATCACTTACCAACGGACATATCCGTCACTATTTGGTCGGTAAATGTGTATCAGGGAGTTTCTGATACGCAAATTCTGTCGCCAATCAGTCGCGAATGGTCGCTAGGTTTTGACGGATTCGCGACGGAATACCGACAGAATATCCGTCGACCAGGTTCTGTGAATTATTCATATTTCCAGAACATTGGCGATGGATAATCCGTCGTTATTCCTTCGTGAGTCGTTGCTAGACCGTCACCAATCGGTCGGCCTTATAGCGACGGATTATCCGTCGCCAATATCCGACGGAACATTGTGTGTTTTATCGACTACTAGCGACAACATACCGATGTAATATCCATCGACCCTATCCTGTAAATCTTTCATAATTCCAGAACCTTGGCGACAGATAATCCGTCGGCTTTTAGTCGCGCATCCGTCGCTAACTGGGAATCACCCAGTTAGTGACGGATAGTCCATCGGTAATTGGTCGCCAGTCCGTCGGTAGCTGGGAAATTTTTGAAAAAAAAGCATAAAACTGGGCATTCCCAATTTACACAATTCCAATATACAAAATGCATAAATAATCCCAAGCATTCAAATTGTTCATACAAAACACACAACTATTCAATATTTAAACACAAATATTTAATGTTCAATAAAAAGGAAAATTAACTTCGGCCTCAGCAAAGACGGCAAGTCAGACGATGAATCCTCACAGCCAGGGATCATAGTTGCGTTGAGGCATGTACCATTCTCTCAGCCACTTTACATACGAAGTCACAATCTGGTTGAGGTCTTCTATAGGGACAAGAGGGTCAGTCTCGATGCTACTACTCTCTGACGGTGGCTCCTCCTTAACTTCAAGCTTGGGAGCAATCTTTTCCCTGATGGTCATCGGTTCTTCCTTGACCTCGACCTTTGGTAACACCTCCTCCTTAACAGTCACCAGCTCTTGTTTGACGAACGAAGACAATATCTCTTCCTTCACGAGAGCCTCCACCTTCGGCATGGGTACTGCAACAGAGTCAAAGAAAAGTTAGCAAAAATGGACTTAGAAGCCCAACATGAGCATCTGATGTCACGTCCCAGAACCAGAATACTGGAGAGCGGGGGCAGACATAGCCAGCTACGTATATTGAAATGGAAACCACCTCGATATACGGTCACGGCTGTCTAGATATGTGAGGGTTTTTTACAAGCCAACAGTCTCTTCTGGTCATGAATAAGCCTAGTGTCTCAATCACCACAAGTAAGTAAAGTCGCAAGATGTATGATCATTAAATATACAATAATAAGGCATCCCAAATATTACATATTCAGCTGATCATGAAGCTAGTCGTTACAAAATGTTAGGACTAGCAAGAGTTTAATCATACATGATCAACCCTAGGATTTGTCAATCATGTTTACAGCCCGTAGGCAGACAGTAAGTAAAAGTGCATCGAGCTAACAGGTGCTCGTCGGCTAAACGCCTCAAAAGAATAACTTTACAATAGAGTGAGCGAAGCAAAATAGAAAACCCACTCGTAGCCCGGGTTCCTTCTAGTTGCCACCATCGGGCTGGAAGCTTGGTAGATCCTCGGGAGCTGCTCCGAAATTTGGCCACACAAAACCAGCTGGGTCAACCCCAAAAAGAGCAAGTGCCACAAGGGGGCCACGAAATAAGAACAAAAGCCAGCAACCAGCACAAGAAAAATATAATATTAAGACTAGAATTTACGAAAACATGGCAGGGTGATATACGATAAGATAACCATGGGACTATTCTGATAACCAGGTTACAACCCGTAAACCAAACAAGGACCGGGGTTGTAACCCTTCATCTGAACAGAACTTGGTTTCCCACCATTTATCGACAAGATAATAATGTAAGAAATCAAGAAAGGAAGCAATCTTATATTGGATCAAGACATGGCTAAACTGGTTATACCTCATTCAATCAATCACGGCCAAGCAGATCCTACGGCTTACTACTTTAACTAACTAGGGTTATCACAGGCCTAATTACTAACAAGATGCAGTGAGATTGTTCCACAGCCACAAGCCCTGCAGACCATCCAGGCTACCCAGGACGAAAGATTAGGGTTGAATTCAGGTGGGTACATCGTCCAGAAGACACATGTACCCTTAGGTGACTTAGAGGGTGCAACACTCGACGGTGCGCTGGAAATGTGCCCTACTCGACGGCAGGCTACAGATCCCAAGAGCGCCCAGGTAACGGGATTGCCTGTAGCTGTGTCATCTCTTCATGACTACTGAGTTATTCTAGTTATTAACCTTAATCCATTTTAGTAGGTACTCCTGACCGTGGTACTCAGGAGTCCCCTCCTAGACATGATGCAAGACAGGACAAGTGGATTTAACAAGCAAGCAAGAAAGAACTACCCACGGTGTCAAGGCAGGTCAAGTTAGGTTATCAAGTCATGTCAAGTCAGGAGTGCGCCGTCACGGCCACTATCAAGATATCAAGATAAATCATGTCAGGTTGGTCATGTCAGGAGTGCACCACTACGGGTCACTGTCATGTCATACAAGTTCCTTGTCATACCATACCATGTACAATAGTCATTCCAAACATAATAAGTAAAATCAAGTTCATGACAAAAGGCGTAAGGATATAAAATGGGCGTAAAATATCTAATAAAATATCAAAGTACAGGGTTATAGAAGACCCCAGCTTAAAGAAATAAGACCAAAACTCCAAGAGCTAATGGATTAAGCAAGGGGTCAGGGGAGCAGCGTAGGTGAAAAGTCACGCACGCCAAAGAGCAGCGTAGGTGAAAAGTCACGCACGCTACAGGGAGCAGCGTAGGTGAAAAGTCACGCACACTACAGGGAGCAGCATAGGTGAAAAGTCACGCACGCTAGAGGGAGCAGCGTAGGTGAAAAGTCACGCACGCTGAGAGAGCAGCGTAGGTGAAAAGTCACGCACGCTACAGGGAGCAACGTCGGTGAAAAGTCACGCACGCTACAGGGAGCAGTGTACGTGAAAAGTTATGCACACTCAAGGGAGCAGTGTACGTGAAAAGTCACGCACACTCAAGGGAGCAGTGTACGTGAAAAGTCACGCACACTCAAGGAAGCAGTGTACGTGAAAAGTCACGCACACTCAAGGGAGCAGTGTACGTGAAAAGTCACGCACACTCAAGGAGACACGCTTCCAACAGGAAGCATACTCAAGCCTGCGTACACAGTGCTAAAGAGCGTGCGTAGCTCAGGGTGCGTAAGCTAAATAGCTCTGCATACTGCTCACTGTCTTCTCCAAACAGCAAGAAAACCATGGATGAACCCAAGGCTTCAAAGCATCATAACTTGGCCATCCGAACTCCAAATCCAGATTTCCAAAGTTCCAACTTGGGTGAAATTGAATGCTCTACCACATGGAAACATCAAAAACCCATAAAATCCAACTTAAGAGATCAAACCATACAAAATCCGAAAATAGAAATAACTTAGATCTAGAGCAAAGGAAACTTCAAATCACAAAACACCAAGTTCTAATATTGATCACCATGTCCTAATCTAGCAAATGAACCAAGAAAATAGGGCTCTCATAAAGTGGCAAGGTGCACTTGCCTAGGGTTGGGAGAGTTGTGGAGGAAGGAAAAGAAAAAGAAGAAGGAAATTAATGGTGGAAGTTATGAGGAGAGAGAGTGGTAGGTGGGAAATATAAAGAGGGTGGGTTGTGGTGTGTTGAAGGTGGAGTGTAGGTTAAGGTGTTCTAATGCATAATAAACCAAATCAAACCAACCCAATCCAACCAATTAAAACCGAACCATGCCAAAAACCCAAAATACGAGAGATACCGAAATTCCACAAGTTGAGAAAAATAAAAATACATGCCAAAATCCAGATACGAGTATAAATACGAAATACAGGAAATACAGGAAATGATGGTGACAACTCTACCCACCTTAAAAGAATTCCGTCCTCGAAATTTCATCAAGGAGCTAGAGATTGTCACGATAAGCTACACTAAGCACAGGCAAGTTACACTAAGCAGTTCAATCATACAATCATACAATGCAAGCAAGGAAGGGAAAATGTAAGGCATAAGAAAGACATTATACCTCACGAGTCAAACAGGTAGGGATATCGTGATCGGATGTCGTCCCCACGCTCCCACGTTGACTCACCCAGAGAGTGATAACCCCAAGCAACACGGACTAATTTAATAGTCTTGTTCTTGAGTATCTTTTCCCTCCGGTCCAAAATAGACACGGGCCTCTCCTCAAACGAAAGGTTGGTACCAACAACCAATTCCGAATGGTCTAGGATGTGGCTCGGGTCCGGAATATACCGTCGTAATTGGGACACATGGAATACATCATACACCTCACTTAGTGACGGCGGAAGAGCAAGACGATAGGATACATCTCCTACTCGCTCTAGAATATCGAACGGCCCTATACCTAGGACTAAGCTTTCCCCGCACGCCAAAGCGAATGACGCCGCGGTTAGGCGAGATCCTAAGGAATACATGGTTGCCGACAGTAAATTCTAAGGGACGCCGATGAGCATCGGCCCAATGGCGCTGGCGGTCCTGGGCAACTCGGAGGTGATCTCTGACCTTCCTGACCACTTCAACCGTCTGGGAAATCAATTCGGATCCGAGCATCTGCCTCTCTCCGACATCGTCCCATGCTTGCGGGGATCTGTACTTCCTGCCATAAAGAGCCTTGAAGGGTGCCATCTGGATACTGGCCTGATAACTGTTGTTGTACGAAAATTCTACCAGGTACAGATGATTCTCCCATGAACCACCGAAGTCAAGGGTACAGGATCTCAACATATCTTCAAGGGTCTGGATTGTGCGCTCTGACTGACCATCTGTCTGTGGGTGATAAGCTGAGCTGAACTGAAGACGAGTCCCCAAACTCTTCTGCAAGCTGTACCAAAAGTGTGATGTAAATCTTGAATCCCTGTCTGAGGTGATGCTGACTGGCACACCGTAAAGCCTGACGATCTGCCTGAGGTACATCTCTGCTAGCTGCGCCGTCGACTGTCCAACTCTGAATGGGAGAAAGTGTGCCACCTTGGTAAGCCTGTCCACAATTACCCAAATAGCATCTCTGCCGACCGGAGATCTGGGCAATCCGGTCACGAAATCCATGGTTATATGTTCCCATTTCTATTCTGGGATCGGTAAGGGCTGAAGAAGTCCAGCGGACCTCTGATGTTCAGCTTTAACCTGTTGGCAAACCAAACACCGAAAGACAAACCGGGCTATCTTCCTCTTTATGCCATTCCACAAAAATGCTGACGAATATCATGGTACATCTTCGTACCACCCGGATGAATAGAATACTGTGAACTGTGGACTTCTGCCATAACTTCCTGTCTGATATCTCCACTGGGTACACAAAGGCGAGTGCCGTACCGAAGGGTACCGTCTTCATGGATACATAACTCTGGCCTTCTTCCTGCTTCACACTCTGCTCTGAGTCGCTAGATCCTGGAATCTGCTGACTACGCCATCCGGATCCTCTCAACTATGTTGGACTGAACCTGTAGACTGGCCATCAATGCCACACTGGTAGGAAGAACCACTTCAATTCCCATCTTCTGAAGATCTGCCAATAATTCTGGTTGCGCCGTCAGGAAATAAACTCCGGCTCTCCTGTTCAATGCATCTGCTACAACGTTGGCCTTCCCGGGATGATACTGCAAATCCACATCATAATCCACCAATAGCTCGAGCCATCTTCTCTGCCGCATATTAAGGTCTTTCTGGGTGAAAACATACTTCAGGCTCTTATGATCAGTAAAGATCTCCACTCTATCCCCATACAAGTAGTGTCTCCACAATTTCAAAGCAAACACTACCGCCGCCAATTCCAAGTCGTGGGTCGGGTAATTCTTCTCATGATCACGAAGTTGGCGTGACGCATAAGATATTACCTTTCCATGCTGCATCAAGACACACCCCAATCCTCTGCCTGAAGCATCGTAATAAACTGTGAATCCTCCGGTCCCATCTGGAAGGGTGAGAATGGGAGCCGTTATCAAATCTCGCTTCAACTTCTCAAATGATTCCTGACACTCTGCTGTCCAAACAAATGGCACATCCTTGAGGGTCAACTGGGTCATCGGCGTTGAAATCCTTGCGAAATCTGAAACGAACCGCCGGTAGTAGCCGGCCAATCCAAGGAAGCTGCGAACCTCTGCCACTGAGCTGGGTACCGGCCATGACTCGATAGCCATAATCTTCTGGGGATCCACTTCCACTCCTTCTCGGGTAATGATGTGACCCAAGTACGAAATGCGATCGAGCCAGAACTCGCATTTACTGAACTTGGCGTACAACTGATGCTTCCTAAGCGTCTGAAGGACGACTCTGAGATGCTGTTCATGCTCTGCTTCACTCTTGCTGTAGACCAGGATGTCATCTAGGAACACGATCACAAATTGGTCCAAGTAAGACATGAAAATACGATTCATGAGGTCCATGAATACGGCCGGCGCATTGGTCGCTCCAAAGGGCATAACAAGGAACTCCCAATGTCCATACCTCGATCTGAATGCCGTCTTCGAGATGTCCGACTCTCTGACTCTGATCTGGTGGTATCCCGACCGCAAGTCGATCTTCGAGAACACTGAAGCCCCTCTGAGCTGATCAAACAAGTCATCTATCCTCGGAAGAGGGTATCTGTTCTTGATTGTCATCGAATTCAAGGTACGATAATCAACACATAGCCTGGACGTACCATCCTTCTTTTTCACAAGAAGCATCGGGGCTCCCCAAGGCGATCCACTTGCATGGATGAATCCTTTGGTCCTTAGTTCTTCAATCATCTTGTACAAAATCTCCAATTTTGAAGGCGCCATCCTGTAGACTCGCTCTGATACTGGTGCTGTCCCGGGAATCAAGTCTATAGTGAACTCAATCTCCCGTTCCGGCGGCATCCCTGGAAGCTCCTCTGGAAAGACATCTGGAAACTCTTCAACTATCCGGGGTAACTGTACTGCTGCTACTGCCATCCGCAATGCTGGGGAAGATGGCTCCACTGCGCCTCTGAAAAATAAAAACTCTGGCTCGCCGGGGATACTAAAGACAACTCTGCCAATATGGCAGTCTATCCTAGCATACTGGTTCCTCAACCAATCTATGCCTAGGACTACATCATAGTCTGCCATAGGGAACTCTATAAATCTAGCGGGGAACTCCCTACCGCTAACTACGATCCGACACGAGGAAAACACTCGATCTACTCCCCCAAGACGATTACCAGTAAGTATATTGAGCCTCACTGATAATGACTCGGGCTCCAATCCTATCCGTGTCACGAATCGTGCAGACATGAATGAATGCGATGCACCAGAATCAAACAATACCGAAGCTGGAAAGGAGTTGACGAGAATAGTACCTGCCACCACCTCACCTGGTGCAACTTCTTCTTCCATAGCCATCATCATGGCCTGACCTTGTCCTCTGGCTGCTGGTCCCCTCTGCTGGAAACCTCTCTGCCTATTCTAGGTCTGAGCTTGGGCTTGTGCATAATGCTGGGGGTGCTGTTGCTGGAATGCCTGAGACTGAGGCGGCAAGGACCTCGAAGACTGATACTGCTACTGCTGAACTGGTGCTGGGGCCGGTCCTCTCACCGAAGAACTAGAAGGGTTGGATGCTGATGAACCACCCCTATTCGGGCAAGCCCCTATCCTATGATCTGCTGCTCCACAAGCCAGGCACAATCCCTGTGCCCTGCGACAGTCTGCCACCACATGCCCTGGCTTCCCGTAATGAGAACATCCCATCGCGGAAGTCAGCTTCTGCTTCTGCTGCTGCGGGTACGTTGGGGTCGAATGCTGAACCGACGTTACTGAGGCCGCCCGCCTTGGAGTTCCAATGGTCAATCCCCTAGCTGCCGGGGCTGGAGCTGATGATTGGTGCATCTGACTGTGGGACCGCTTCCTACTTTCGGTCCTATCCACGATCCTCTGGGAGGTGTACTCATGCCTCCTAGCTGCTCTCAAGACCGCATCGAACGTCTGGTGCTCGAACCGTTCGACCGCCAACAAGATCTCCAATACAGTCCCTGCTGGAACCGCTGGGCCCTATCAAACTCGGTCGCCACCAAGGTGGGGGCAAACCTACTGAGTCTAGAAAACTCCGATGCATAACCATCGACCGTCCTGCCTCCTTGCTTCAAGTTGGTAAATCTGGTCTGCAGGTCGTACCGAGCCACAACATCAAAGTACTTCGTCTAGAATCTCTCTCTAAATACTGCCCAAGCAATGGGTGCCACTAATCCCATGGCTTGCGCCGCCCATCAACTGCGAGCCAAGTCCAACAACTACAGGCGTACCACCGCCACCTTCTCATTCTCGGGTGTCCTAGCTGCTTCCAGAATCACCTCGGTATCCTGAAGCCATGCATCCGCGACAATCGCATCCTCGGTGCCGTCGAAGAAAGGAGGGTTCAATCGCTTGAAGCTGTTGGCCGCCTGGTTACTTGGATGTCCGCCTCGGGTCAAAGCATCTTGAACTGTCTGGTGTAGGGCGTCGCTTCGACGATCCTGGGAAGCTATCAAGGTTCTGATGAGGCCTACTAAGGTACCAACATCTGGCTCTGCAGGCTGGACGGGCCGAACTGGTGACTCTCCTCCAGTGGGTATCACTCTGGAGGCGACTCCGGAATGCTGGACTTGATCTCCAGGTTGCTGCTGGCCCACGGGAGGTGCTCCTCCTTGCTGATCGGCAGGGTCAGGTACAGTGCCGCTGAAGAAGATGACACAGAAAAATAATAAGGAAGGACCAGGACAGATCAACGATACAAGCATGTAATCAGGTCAAGAATTTCAGGGATTTAAAAATACGGACGGAGATCAAGGGCGAATACTGATTGAGACATCTATTCGGTAAACCCTCACATTTCTTGATTGACAAGACCTGCATGGGCCACCAACTTAAACCATGTCACGTCCCAGAACCAGAATACTGGAGAGCGGGGACAGACATAGCCAGCTACGTATATTGAAATGGAAACCACCTCGATATACGGTCACGGCTGTCTAGATATGTGAGGGTTTTCTACAAGCCAACAGTCTCTTCTGGTCATGAACAAGCCTAGTGTCTCAATCACTATAAGTAAGTAAAGTCGCAAGATGTATGATCATTAAATATACAATAATAAGGCGTCCCAAATATTACATATTCAGCTGATCATGAAGCTAGTCGTTACAAAATGTTAGGACTAGCAAGAGTTTAGTCATACATGATCAACCCTAGGATTTGTCAATCATGTTTACAGCCCGTAGGCAGACAGTAAGTAAAAATACATCGAGCTAACAGGTGCTCATCGGCTAAACGCCTCAAAAGAATAACTTTACAATAGAGTGAGCGAAGCAAAATAGAAAACCCACTCGTAGCCCGGGTTCCTTCTAGTTGCCACCATCGGGCTGGAAGCTTGGTAGATCCTCGGAAGCTGCTCCAAAATCTGGCCACACAAAACCAGCTGGGTCAACCCCAGAAAGAGCAAGTGCCACAAGGGGGCCACGAAATAAGAACAAAAGCCAGCAACCAGCACAAGAAAAATATAATATTAAGACTAGAATTTACGAAAACATGGCAGGGTGATATACGACGAGATAACCATGGGACTATTTCGATAACCAGGTTACAACCCGTAAACCAAACAAGGATCGGGGTTGTAACCCTTCATCTGAACAGAACTTGGTTTCCCACAATTTATCGACAAGATAATAATATAAGAAATCAAGACATGAAGCAATCTTATACTGGATCAAGACATGGCTAAACTGGTTATACCTCATTCAATCAATCACGGCCAAGCAGATCCTACGGCTTACTACTTTAACTAACTAGGGTTATCACAGGCCTAATTACTAACAAGATGCAGTGAGATTGTTCCACAGCCACAAGCCCTGCAGACCATCCAGGCTACCCAGGACGAAAGATTAGGATTGAATTCAGGTGAGTACATCGTCCAGGAGACACATGTACCCTTAGGTGACTTAGAGGGTGCAACACTCGACGGTGCGCTGGAAATGTGCCCTACTCGACGGCAGGCTACAGATCCCAAGAGCGCCCAGGTAATGGGATTGCCTGTAGCTGTGTCATCTCTTCATGACTACTGAGTTATTCTAGTTATTAACCTTAATCCATTTAGTAGGTACTTCTGACCGTGGTACTCAGGAGTCTCCTTCTAGACATGATGCAAGACAGGACAAGTGGATTTAACAAGCAAGCAAGAAAGAACTACCCACGGTGTCAAGGCAGGTCAAGTTAGGTTATCAAGTCATGTCAAGTCAGGAGTGCGCCGCCACAGCCACTATCAAGTTATCAAGATAAATCATGTCAGGTTGGTCATGTCAGGAGTGCACCACTACGGGTTACTGTCATGTCATGCAAGTTCCTTGTCATACCATACCATGTACAATAGTCATTCCAAACATAATAAGTAAAATCAAGTTCATGACAAAAGGCGTAAGGATATAAAATGGGCGTAAAATATCTAATAAAATATCAAAGTACAGGGTTATAGAAGAGCCCAGCTTAAAGAAATAAGACCAAAACTCCAAGAGCTAATGGATTAAGCAAGGGGTCAGGGGAGCAGCGTAGGTGAAAAGTCACGCACGCCAGAGAGCAGCGTAGGTGAAAAGTCACGCACGCTAGAGGGAGCAGCGTAGGTGAAAAGTCACGCACGCTACAGGGAGCAGCGTAGGTGAAAAGTCACGCACGCTAGAGGGAGCAGCGTAGGTAAAAAGTCACGCACGCTGAGAGAGCAGCGTAGGTGAAAAGTCACGCACGCTACAGGGAGCAGCGTAGGTGAAAAGTCACGCACGCTACAGGGAGCAGTGTACGTGAAAAGTCACGCACACTCAAGGGAGCAGTGTATGTGAAAAGTCACGCACACTCAAGGGAGCAGTGTACGTGAAAAGTCACGCACACTCAAGGAGACACGCTTCCAACAGGAAGCGTACTCAAGCCTGCGTACGCAGCGCTAAAGAGCGCTCGTAGCTCAGGGTGCGTAAGCTAAATAGCTCTACACACTGCTCACTGTCTTCTCCAAACAGCAAGCACACCATGGATGAACCCAAGGCTTCAAAGCATCATAACTTGGCCATCCGAACTCCAAATCCAGATTTCCAAAGTTCCAACTTGGGTAAAATTGAATGCTCTACCACATGGAAACATCGAAAACCCATAAAATCCAACTTAAGAGATCAAACCATGCAAAATCCAAAAATAGAAATAACTTAGATCTAGAGCAAAGGAGACTTTAAATCACAAAACACCAAGTTCTAATGTTGATCACCATGTCCTAATCTAGCAAATAAAGCAAGAAAATAGGGCTCTCATAAAGTGGCAAGGTGCACTTGCCTAGGGTTGAGAGAGTTGTGGAGGAAGGAAAAGAAGAAGAAGAAGGAAATTAATGGTGGAAGTTATGAGGAGACAGAGTGGTAGGTGGGGAATATAAAGAGGGTGGGTTGTGGTATGTTGAAGGTGGAGTGTAGGTTAAGGTGTTCCAATGCATAATAAACCAAATCAAACCAACCCAATCCAACCAATTAAAACCGAACCATGCCAAAAACCCAAAATACGAGAGATACCGAAATTCCACAAGTTGAGAAAAATAAAAATACATGCCAAAATCCAGATACGAGTATAAATACGAAATACGGGAAATACAGGAAATGAGGGTGACATCTGAGCCGCATCAGAATCTCTGGCACATCAACTGGGATGAAACCCATGCACGTCAGTCTAAGCACATCTACATGAGGCGGCTCATCTACAGTTGGGTTACCCCAACATCACTGCAACAAAGACCAAGGCAAGAGAATACCCACCGAGCACTTTCGGGCGAACGTCGGCGTGGGTCGCCCTAACGATGGGGACTTCCTCCGTATCGACCTCCAAGGGTTCCTTGCCTCGGCCCCTTCCTCGGCTAGCAGCACCGCCTCGGGAAGTCTTGGGAGCCATCTCTCTAACAAAGAAAAGAAGGGAAAAGAGTTCTGAGGAAGAAGAAAGCTTTTTTCAGAAAAAAAGAAGACTCTTCTTCCTCACAAGCCGCCTATTTATGGGCCTAGGCAGACGAGAAATCTATTAGCCAGGGAGCTGACTCCGTAAGACAAACTAAACATAATTAGTTCAATCTGTATCGTAAGACAAACTAAACATAATTATGAGAAAATCTTAACATAGAGTGATTCGAAGGACTTACTAGACGTTCCATTATCGCTATTGTCTAGAAGGATGATGTTTTCTTCAACATCTGTAGGAGAACTATAAGGATATATCTTTTCACAATATGTCACCTTGTCAAAGACCCTTAATGTGACAACCATGTTACCGCGGTGTCGGAAGACTAACATGTCATAATTTTCTAAGCCGTGTGCTTTGACATAATCCTCCCAACCCTTTCCTCCTATGTAGTAATCTTGCATTTCCTTATAAAGTTCAAGACGACATATTTTTCCATTACGAGTCACGATATGCCATCTTGAACTTCATAAAGAAATGCAAGATTACTACATAGGAGGAAAGAGTTGGGAGGATTATGTCAAAGCACACGGCTAAGAAAATTATGACATGTTAGTCTTCCGACACCGCGGTAACATGATATTCACATTAAGGGTCTTTGACAAGGTGACATGTTGTGAAAAGATATATCCTTATAGTTCTCCTTCGGAGAACATGATAACATTGCGCTGTCGGGATCAAGTTCCTAGCCCAATCAGGATAACATTGTATGTATAGACAAAGAGTGATATGGTGAGGGGTATATGTGTGTGTGTGTTTCAGTCAAATGTGTGTGTGTTAAGGGTGTGACAGTGAGAGTCAAAGAGTGAGAGGGTGTGTGTATGTCCTAGTCAAATGTGTGTGTGTGTGTTAAGGGTGGGTTTGTGTACAGGCGAGAGCCTCAATATACTAAATTTTATTAAATTTACTTATTCGGTTCGGTTTTGGTTTTAAAAAATTTGGTTCGGTTTCGGTTTTGAATATACTAAATTCGGTTCAGTTTTCAATATACTAAATTTACTTATTCGGTTTCGGTCCAAAGTTAATATGTACTCCTCTCTCTCTATATATACATATACTTCTCGAATATATATATATGTGCGTGTGTACCGAATATATATATGTGTGTGTGTGTGTGTGTGTATGCCATATATATATATATATGTGTGTGTGTGTGTGTGTGTGTGTGTGTGTGTGTGTGTGTGTGTGTATTTGTATGTGTGTGTGTATGTATTTGTGTATGTGTGGGTGCCATCTGGTAAGATTGATGAAAACATGGAGATTAATTAGGGATTAAACAAAATAACAATATTAGACGTGTAATGTAGAAGATTCATTGTTGTATGGAAATGACAGTATTAGACGTCCTCTGCGTCCTCATCTTCCTCTTCCTCCTCATCTTCTCTTTCATCTATTTCGTTTTCCTCTTCGGATACTTCAACCTCTTCGGATACTTCAACCTCCAACGGTGAATGACCCTCAGCAGTCTTGCCTTAAACTTGAAGCCATTATCGACATAGCCTGACAGTACGGAATGAGTCTCACAACCAGAATATAGAGGATTAGAGAAGGCCCCCTCTTTGACCCCCTCTACTTTTCTTCTTCTCATTCGACTCTCATATGATATCCATCTCAACCAAAGAGTAGGGAAGTGTGAAAATATTAATATTAACCAAGGATCGGTATCGGAATCGGTATCACCATGAATCTCATGGCTTATTCTACCAGAGCATAATATAAAACCAAACGTGTGAATCAGAGCTTCACATTCTAATATTATGAATGTGAAGCTCTGCTTCACGTTTGGTTTTATATTATGCTCTGTTAGAACAAGCTATGAGATTCATGGTGATACTGATTCCGATACTGATCCTTGGTTAATATTAATATTTTCACCCTTCTCCATGCTTTGGTTGAGATGTATTTCATATAATGCGGAATAAGATGCCTCATGACCCGAATGAGAAGAAGGGGAGTAGGGAGGCTCACTCTATACACTCATCCGCCTACGATATACACTCTATACACTCTTACTTATGCAAGTCTTTTGAGGTAATCAACATTATACTAGATTTCTGAAAAGATTTATAACTCTGATCGGCCCAAAAGACTTGGCATAAGTAAATTTAATTTTCATCACTTACCTATCTACTACTAAGATATCTTATATATATCCTTCTAGGATACTCATCCTATACCGATATCTTAAATTTGATTTTCAACACTTACCTACCACCTAGACACCGCCTAGACGCCTAAGCGATCAATATCGATACTCATAGAAATAGTTTGATACCGATACCGATTCGTAAGACAAAGTAAAGATATTTGTAATTAAAAAAATATAGTCCTTATAGTTCTCCTTCTGAGAACAGGATAACATTGCGCTGTTAGGATCAAGTTCCTAGCCCAATCAGGATAACATTGTGAGTATAGACAAAGAATGATATGGTGAGGGGTGTATGTGTGTGTGTTAAGGGTGTGACAGTGAGAGTGAAAGAGTGAGAGGGTGTGTGTGTGTCCTAGTCAAATATGTGTGTGTGTTAAGGGTGGGTGTGTGTACAGGCGAGAGCCTCAAGTTATAGGTTCAGTTATTCTCAGGTTTATGGCATATAAGGGTGTAACAGTACATACATTACTCATGCAACATAGGTAATTACATTTGTATCCATTTGAAAATGTTTGTATCCTATATCTGTATCGTATATGTATCAGTGTCCGTGCTCATAATTGTGCAACATATATGTCATCTTCGTCTAAGTGGTCAAACTAATATAAACTATTAACTTGATGGAAATAAAGAGGATACTAGTAGTTCATAAAAAAAATTGCTATATAAGAAATGTATAATATAGCATGTCATGTGACACGTGCAAAAGTTAAGAGGATATCTCCAGCACCCCCCGCGGCCAGCCCCCCCGCGGCCAGTACCCCCCCGCTGCCCGCCCCCTCCCACTACCGCCGGCTCCCCTCCGCCCCCCACCGTCACCCAAGAGAGAGAGAGAGAGAGAGAGAGAGTTACCTCGATATATCGTATGCGTCCAAGAGAGAGAGAGAGGAGAGAGAAACAATTAGGAGGAATAAAATTTTCTCCCGTCGGTTCAACTTAAGCTAGGCTTTTAACTTAGCGACGGACTAGCGACGGATAAAATCCGTCGCTACTTAGTCGTTAATCTCATACAAATTTTTTAAAATTTTTCCAACCACTTAGTGACCACTTAGCGACGGATTGTATGTCCGTCGCTAATATTCCATCATCTGGTCGACGGATTATCCGTCGCTAAGTAGTCGTCAATTCTTCCGCCAACTAGTGACATTTTCCCACAATTTTTTTAACATTTTCCCGCCAATTAGTGACTACCGAGTGACTACTTGCCGACGGATTTTATTCCGTCAATATTGTACCGACGGTGTGCCGATGGATAGGCGACGGATGTTCACCCTTAAAAAAATTGGTGCGCGATTAGCCGGAAAGTCGTCGCCAGGTTGTCGGTAATCCGTCGCTACGGACGACGGATTTCTTTCGTCGCTAAAATGCCGTCGCCAATTTACTGTATTTTGGTAGTGTATGGTATTTCTTTAGAAATTTTGCCATTGATAGGTATCATAGCTGGTCGACCATCCATCCCGGTCAACTGATAAGCTCCGTTAGAGAAAACTTTGCTTACGACGTAGGGACCTTCCCACTTTAGCTCGAACTTGCCTTTGCTCATGTGCGTCATAGTCAAAGGACGTCTGACAGTAAGGACTAGTTCACCCTTTTGAAAGACCCGTACTTTGACTTTACGTTGAAGGCTTTCGAGATACGGGCTTGATATAGCTCAATGTGCTGTTGAGCTAGCAATCGTTTCTCATCGAGTGCTTCGAGCTCTTGAAGTCGAAGGCGATCATTATTTTCTACTATTAGTTCGTTGGCAATAGCTATTCTTAGGGATGGAATTTGAATTTCTAATGGTAAGACAGCTTCACATCTGTACACTAGAGAGAAGGGTGTACAACCAGTTGGGGTACGTATAGTAGTACGATACGCCCATCGGCATTCTCCAAGCTTTTTACTCCAATTACGTTTATTAGCAAAAATAAAGTTCTTGAGAAGCTTGATGATTGTCTTATTGAATGCTTCTACTAAACCATTGGCTGCGAGATTATAAGCCATAGAAGTAATATTGTTGATTCGAGTGTTATTACAGAATTGAGTAAGTGTTTGACTTACGAACTGAGGTTCATTGTCGTGAATGATTCTTCGAGGAATGCCGAAGCGATAAATCATATGGTGCTTGATGAAGCTGATGACATTGTTTGTCTTGACTTCAGCGAGGGGAATAGCTTGTGCCCATTTTGAGAAGTAATCGATTATAGCCAGGATGAACCGTTGTCCTCGGGATGATGGTAGGTCAATAGGACCAATGACATCCATGCCCCAAGCTTCAAAGGGCCAAGATGCTATAGTTGGATGTAAAAATTCTGATAGTTGGTGGATGAAATCTGCATGGATTTGACTTGCTCTGCATTTCTTTGCATACTCAATTGCATCCGTCACTATAGTGGGCCAATAATATCCCATGCGTCTAATATGGTCCTGTAATTTAGGACCAGACTGATGTGCACCACAGACACCATCGTGAGCTTTACGCAGTATCTATTTTGCTTTATCACCCGTGAGACAATACAGGAGCATGTTGTCAAAAGATCGACGTTAGAGTGTCTTGGAAGAATGATTATAATAGTGTCGGAGTGACTGATGACGAATTGTCATTGCTTCTTTAGGGTCTTCTAGTAAAGTGTCATGTACTATAAAGTCGATGAAGGGAGTCCTCCAATCTTCACTAGTAGAGCAAATTTTGACTGTATTACTGAATTCAATCAAATTATTCTCGACGCAGAATAATTCTCGATTAGCGATGACGATTAATTGTTGTCTTTTCACAGGAACCACAAGTACTACTGCTAGATTAGTGAGTGCATCGGCTTCCATATTGCATGTTCGACGTACATGTTCAATAAAGAAACCCTTGAATGATATATCAAGTTCAACTACTGCCTTTTAATAGGGGATGAGATCTTGGTGCCGGACCTCTTACGTACCTCTAACCTGGTTGACATTCAGTTTTGAGTCTCCGTATACTTCAAGATAATCGATATCCAGCTGTTTAGCTAATTTGAGACCGATAAGCAAAGCGTTGTATTCAGTAACATTATTGGAACATGGCTTGTCTAGAGAATAGGCTCTCTGAATGACTGGCCCTTCTGGAGATACGAGGACAACTCCAACTCTAGCGATGATGATACTATTAGGTCCGATTCTAGATGCGCCATCAAAGAATAGACGCCAAAGAGGTACTCCTTCTGAAGTCGTGTCAGACTCTAGAGTTTCGTCGGGAATCTCATCATAAAGTTTTAAAGTTTCAGGAATTGGATGAGCAGCTAAGAAGTCACCTAGGGCTTAACCCTTGACAGACTTTTGCGGGACACAAAGCATGTCATATTGCGCTAACAGCATCGCCCATGTAGCAAGTCTGGAATTAAGTATATTAGTCTTGTTCATTAGGACTCGCAAAGGATTAACTGTGGAGATAACATGGATGGTTTAACCCGTGATGTAGTGACACATCTTCTGGACAACGAACATCGCTAAACATTATTTTTTACTAGATTGTATCAGTGTTAAGTACCGACCATTGTACGACTGAGGTAGTAGATTGCTTGCTCATGGCCTTTATTATTCTTCTGGGCTAGGAGGGCACTGAGAGAATGATCCATTGCTCGAACGTACATTAAGAAGGGTTTTCCTATGATTGGAGGAACTAGGACTGGAGGGTTTATCAAGAACTGCTTAATGTCCTCAAATGCTTGCTAACATTCATCTGTCCAAATGAAAGATACACCTTTCTTCATTTATTGATTGAACGGTCTGCAGCATCCAGAGAGATTTGAAATGAATCTCCTAATATAGGCAAGTCATCCTTAGAATCCTCGCAGCTCCTTTAGGTTGCGTGGAGGACCCATCTCTTGAATGGCTTTGACTTTATCGGGGTCAATGTGTATACCCTTAGAGGTAATAACGAATCCGAGAAATTTGCCACTAGAGACACCCAAGAATGACTTAATAGGATTCATCTTGAGCCGATGTTGACGCATTAGGTCAAAGATAGTTTTCAGATCTTGGATGCGATCTTCATTTGAATGACTCTTGACGACAATATCGTTGACATAACATTCGACTATTTTTCGTAAATATTTGCGAAAGATCGTACTTATAGCCTGTTGATAGGTAGCACTAGCATTCTTAAGACCGAACGGCATGACTGTATAGCAGTAGACTCCAAGAGGAGTGCGAAAGGACGTATGCTTTTCATCTTAAGGATTTATCTTAATCTGATTATAACCAGAGAATCCATCCATAAAAGACATTCATTCGAACTCGCAGGTATTGTCGATCATGACATCGGTGATTGGGAGAGAAAATTTGTCTTTGGGATAATCTGTGTTGAGGTCTCTAAAGTCGATGCAGACTCGAACTTTTCTTCTTTTCTTCATAACTGGGATGACATTAGCCACCTAGTCAGGATGCTATTCCTCCCTAACGAAGCCGTAGGCGATGAGCTTCTTGACTTCAGCTTCTATAGCGTCCATCATATCAGGTCAGAATCGTCGCTATTGCTATTTAACAGGCTTAGCATTTGGCATAATGTTGAGCTTATGAGTAGCGATCTGAGGATCTAGTCCCGGCATATCCTCATAGCTCCAAGTGAACATATCAATGTACTCTTTAATAAGCCAGATCAGTTCTTGTTTGTCCGCCTCAGGAAGGCTTTTACTGATAAAGATAGGCTTTGGAGAAGCTTCGTCTCCGACGTCGATCTGGATCATCTCATCCTCAGTGGACAGTTCATGCTATTCAAAGCGAAGTTCCCATTGAGTATCCATCATTTGTGACCAAGGCTCATTCTTATATGTCTCGATAAAGTTATTATCATTTTCTGGAAATTCAGTTGTCACCATATTGGCGGATAGAGTCAGTCGATGGACATCTCCTACGCTGGTGTCTGAGTCCCATAAGGAGGATTCAGAAGAATGAGGCCGTATCTCTTCGTCTAACTCAGATCTGTCTGAGGTTGTAATCGGCGTAGTGTAACCTAACCCATATTTAGTTTTAGTATATTACTGTGATGTCTTTCCTTTGGGGCGGGTAGTCGAATAGGAGTTCGTCTACCTTTACCTCCGTTAAGTACAGACCTGAAATTGTAACCCATTTTTTGAATAATATTCTTGGATTGTTGACAATAACGACGTAGTTGTATTCTTTCATAATTATCATTTTCAGATTCGCTATTGAGTACAACCCTTTGATTATGTTCTCTATTAAAGAGAATTAGATGCTCATCATCGTTCCAAAGAGAAAATATAAAGAACAAGTTTTGTACAGGTTCAAATGCTATCTCATCCTGGAAAGATTGAATTGCTTCCAAGGTGAGAGGTTCGAAATTATCCAAAATTTCTAAGTAATATTGTGCGTAAAAATCCACATCGATATATTGTGAAGGAGGCATTGTTTTATTGATACTTTTCTCTGCTTCAACAACATTTTTGACCTTGTCTGAAGACATCACCAAGTCGATAGCAAGAGGAGGAGAAAGTGAAGTGATAGACTTATTATGACGAAGGTCGATAACAAGAGGCTCAGAAGAGGTGAGCTCCCTTTGTTCCACGTTTTCAGTAGCAGGAGCGAGATTGATGGTCAACATTTGAGAAGATGAAGGATGAGAAGTGCGTCCTTTGACTGGGATCACCAGGGTCTCGTCTGGGTCATCCTTTTGGTCTTCTTCCGTGTCCATTGGTAATACAACCTTCATATATTCTTCTTTGTACATCCTAGAGTCTGTATAATTGGCTTTGATGCCTCTAAAAGGATTGAGATCATCAACTTCCTTCTTGACCTCTTCATTGTCATCCACGTACATAAAGCACTGGTGGAGAGTGGACGATACAATATTGTGCTCATGCAACTACGACCTCCATAATAATATGTTATAGGAAACATGACATTGTAACGCCCCAGTCCCAAATTACGTATAGGACTAGGATACGTATACATGCCAGCTACGCATCGAGAGGACTCCAGCCCAGCTCGAATATATATGAGCTGTATGGACTATGACATTAGGTATAACCATGGTAATTCAAAACTAATCTTAATCCACATAAAATAATAAAACAACAAGAATGAACAATATGGTTCGTGGTCTATAGCCCACTAGCATACATGTCCAAATAGACTCGAAAGGAAACACAAGTCTAATAAACTAGGCTAATAAGCAGAATATATCAAGATAAGAATATACAGCACAAGAGAATAAAATGAAATAATGCACCAACGATACCTGAATCCTGCAGACACAACTCATAACCATCCATCGATTCTACCAGCTTGGCTATGACCTGGAGAGAGAACCAGGTCCTCAGGGCACTAGCAAAACACATAATATACATGCCTACTTTAACAGTTTTAACATGCAAGGAAGGATAGGAAATAGTACAAGAAATAAAGACTGCAGAGTAGTACAAGAATAAAATATAAGGAAGTGGCATGCCATCGAGAATCGGGCTGATAAACATGACTAAGAGTAAATCGGGATAAACCACAGCTCAGTGGGGGCGCACGACCCTATAGATCATAACTCAGTGGGGGCTCACAACCTATAGTAAGTATCTATCGCAGCTCAGTGGGGGCTCACAACAGAGAGTAGTCAAGTATAGTCATCGTCTATCACAAGGTCCCCACCTAGAACTACGAGTCAAGTCAATTCAATAAGTCAACAAGTCAAGTCCTGCTCAATCATGTGAAAGGGACATGACAGAGACTAAGCAATACTATCATTAGACATGAACACGATAGAAAAATATGGCTAGTAACATGAGAAAAAAAAGATTAATAATCTACGTGTATGTAAAACTAGAAAGTAACCATGAAGTAAGAGAAATATGTAACAAAGCAAAAAAGAATAGAAATATAGAAAAGCATATAAATACTGTAAAGTTTGGCAAGGTGTACTTGCCTGGTGGAAGCAAAATGTCCCGCAAACAACTCGTCAAATAAAAGTGTCTCGAAACCTGAACTCCTACAAACGCCTCTGGATGCTGAAGCAGACATTGCCAACATTCCTAGATTAAGCAAAACAGCTAGGATAGGCTATCCATAAGTCCAATTCTGGACACAGGGGCAAAATGGTAATTTTGGATCAAAACGGTGTCCGCCGTTGGACCCGCTTTGTACCGAAAAATGTGCCAGAGCCTATGGTCTCTAAAGTCATCAAACTATATATCTATGGATCCGGTTTGATGATATAAACTCAACCGTATGTGCAAAGTTGGATTCCAGTGGGCCGTGCACAAATTCGTCTGTCGGATCGGATCGTGGGCCCGCCAAATTAGCGTTCCGGTCGACCTTCTCAGAATCGGACCAAACTTGGCATACATGACCAGAAAAATGATACGGTCCTGTCGGCACAAGTTTTGTCTCGTGGTGTGCTGTCGCAGGCACCCAAAAATAAAACCTTACTCTTAAAATTATATGTAGCAGAGAGAGTAAGGATCGATCCCACGGAGAGTAATTAGTATAAATTTTATGCTATGTGAACAAGGATTGGGGAAGAGAGTTTTGAAAAAAAATTTAAGAAGAGCTAAAGCAATTAAAGTAATAAAATCAATCAAGGAACAAATATTGGTCTCAGTGAACATTCACCATTGGAAATCATAAAATTTGATCATTGATGCAAGCATTTATTGAATCATACTTTGAATATTTACTGTTGGAAGTATCTTCCTACTCTCTTAAGCTTAGTTAATTAGATACTAGCGACCTAATTAACTTTAATTACTAAATAATCTCAGACAAGCGCTAAAGATTTAATCTAGCAATTTCTTAAAGAACAAACAGATCGATAAAGCAAAACAATACAAGCACAAGCGGTTGTATTTAATTTTATCGAAAGCTTTTCCCCTAAGATCTAATAAAACAAAGTAGTTCATTAAATCTTGGTTGCTTCACAAATTAGAAACATCAAACAATTACGGATTTGATATCTAATTTAGCGGTAGATCGAAATAAATAATAAACTAGTAGGCCTCCTAGTAATTAAACAAAACAATCATGAAAGTTGGCATAGAAAAACATTCAATATTCAAAGTATAAAATCAAATATATAGAAAAAATTTAGATTTCACAAGTTTATTGATTCCAAGGATTCCGTACACTTCGACCAACAAGACTTTTAGCCACACATGTTCTTAAAAACTTCAAAAGAAAAGTTGGAGAAGAAGAAGAAGAGTTGTGTTGTGTCTTTCTTCTCATGATTTCTACCCCTTTTATACACCATAAATTAGTTGTTTCAAGCCCACAATATCTCCCCACATATCCTCTAAAAGTTACAACTTCTCAAACCAAATAGAATAAGTCATAGAACAAGTAGGAACATGGTTATTTTGGTTCCTATTTTTGTTCACAGCATCTTTGACCCAACTTCAAGTCTGATTTCGTCCATGATGCAGCTTGATTTGCGAAAACCACAAAATATAAAAGTTGTAGCCCTATGTCTTAGCTTTCCAAAACTCTTTGAATCACCTCCATTGCTTTTCGGATGAGAAAGTTATGCCCATTTTGGTGAAAGGTGTCAAAATTGTCCAGAATTGCATTTTAGCTCCATTTTGTACATAGTGTCTCCAAATTCATCCTACAGCAAAATATAAATATAATGAGTACCTATAGTCATAAAATGAGCATAAAATGATGAACATTAAGGGATAAAAATATAATATTTTATGTTCTCATCAAATACCCCCACACTTAACTTTTGTTCGTCCTCGGATAAAATCCAAAATTTATTTTTTTTCAAAACAAAAATCAAGGTTGTAATGTCATAAATAAAGAATAACCATGCTCTTCAAACTCATAACATATCATGAAAATATATTATTAAACAACTTCTAATTACTTAGTAAGTTATTTCACTTGAAGATAGAGTAAACTAAATTGGTAGACTCTCACGGGAATAAACACTCAGCTCTCATGGTTTGAAGGGTAAGTATTTCTTTCAAATTTATTCCAATAGAAATGATCTACCATAAGCTTGCATATCTTCTCATTCTCTACCACATGGATCACATGCATAACACAAATCATAAGGACTTTTTATGGGTTGTAGCGGGGCTTAGGATTAAGGTAGGATATATTTTGGGAGTGTAGCTCAAAAGCCATCAAAACTAGTGGAGCAAAAATGATTTAACTCAAGCTCGAATATATTAAATATGTAAAACCAATCACTCCATTCAAAGCATTCAACATATCCCTTTATTTGAAATTTTGGAAGGAATCATGAAGATGGATATCAAAAGTTATTTCCTCCATCACTTCTTTTCTTTTCTTTTTTTTACTTCTTCTTCTTTCATTTTTTTTTATTTTTTTTCTCAGTTCTCTTTTCTTTTTCTTTTTCTCTTTTTTTTCAATCATGATGGGACACAAGAATTTAAGAATGAAAATATGTAGCCAAACTAGAAATAAAATACCCCCACACTTATTTCATATACACCCATACATATCATAATGCTCCACTAGCTTTCCGACTTGGGTAAGGATTTTTTTTCCAGGTTAAAGCTTGTAATGTGGGTTCACAAAAATAAAAGCAATAAGGCTCAAAGGGGTTCAACCAAAGGAAAAATAATTTCAGTAAAGGCTATTTGGATTATGTAGCGTATAGCAAAGATGGCCTTAATCATGTTCATGTATGCATGTGTTGATGTGACCTTGAAGAGAATCAAAGCAAGTTCTAGAGAAACAAATCCATGGAAGAATATCACTCATCAAAGAAATATAGTGAGACTGATGTGTCAGTCTAAAGGCTCAAAATCTTACTGGCTTTTGTCTACCAAATTTAGTCACAACCATCCTCAAGGAAAATAACTATACAAATTAATTCTAAGTTGAAAAGAGTATTTATTCAATCATGTTATGAATTTTTTAAACTTAGTTAAATCTTCCTCATGACATACACAACCAAAAATTATTGAAAATCACAAAAAAAACAAAACTTTTTTTTTTGAAAATAAAATAAAATAAAACTTTATTGAAAACCACAAAAAGCATAAAATAAAAACTCATGTTTTTTTGAAACATAAAAAAAAACTGAAACTGCTTAAAATAATTTAAATCCCCTCCCCCACATTTAAACTGACATTGTCCCAATGTAAGGCTAAATGCAAAGAAAAGACAAATTTTTTTTTTTTTTTTTTGCAAGAATAAGAACAAACTCCCCTTGGGTTGCCTATGTTTATAGTCGTGGACGTGCCGTCCTTCAATTGGTATCAGTTGGATCCTCAAGGTTCAATTCATCCACATTCTCCACTTTGAAACCTTCATAGAAAAGCTTGAGCCTTTGGCCATTTACCTTGAACACTTTAGATGTTGCTAAACTTTGAATTTCAACTGCACCATGATTAAAAACATTAGTAAACCAATCCAACGAGAACGTAATTTACCCGAAAACAGACGAAGTCGTGACTGGTATAGAAGGACTTTTTGACCAACTTGAAACTCCTTCCTAGAGATCATCTTGTCATGAAAAGCCTTCGTTTTCTCTTTGTAAATTCGAGCATTCTCATAGGCGTCATTGCGAATTTCCTCCAGCTCTTGTAGTTGTAACTTTCTATGTTCTCCATTTTCATATGCCTTCATATTGAGACTCTTGATAGCCCAATAAGCCTTGTGTTGTAACTCAACAGGAAGATGGCACGGTTTCCCAAACACCAACCGGTATGGTGACATACCGATAGGTGTTTTATAAGCAGTTCTATACGCCCACAAAGCATCATCCAAGCGCAAACTCCAATCTTTTCTACTCGAATTGACCGTCTTCTCAATGATGGACTTGATCTCTCTATTTGATACCTCTGTTTGCCCACTCGTTTATGGATGGTAGGCAGTTGACACCTTGTGGGTCACATGGTACTTTTTCAGCAAAGACTCGACGGTTCAATTGCAAAAGTGAGTACCTCGATCACTTATTAAGGCTCTCGGAATCCCAAACCTGGAGAATATGTTGGACTTGATAAAATCTGAAACAACTTTAGAATCATTAGTCCCGGTAGCTTTAACTTCTACCCACTTTGATACATAATCAACAGCAAGCAAAATATAAACATAACCAAAAGATACAAGGAACGGTCCCATAAAATCGATGCCCCAAACATCAAAAATTTCACAAAATAATATAGGATTTTGTGGCATTTCATTCCTTTGAGATATATTACCTGTCTTTTGGCAATTATTGCATGTTTTACAAAAAGAATATGAATCACGAAATAAAGATGGCCAATAGAAACCACATTCTAATAGTTTTTTTGCCGTCCTCTTAGCTCCAAAATGTCCTCCACATGCATAAGAATGACAAAAGGTGAGAATTGAAATAATTTCATTTTCATGTACGCACCTTCTTATTATTTGATTTGCACAATGCTTCCACAGGTATGAGTCATCCCACACATAGTATTTGGCATCACATTGTAAAACCCCTAAATTTCTACTGTATTTTTTAAAAAATTTGGTATTGATTTAAAATTTTGTATTGTACGTCGCGTAATCGTATTTTACGTCGCGCGCGAGATTCATTTTCGTAACTGCTCGACGAGTGCGAATATGTGCTAGCGTACATATGTTGTTAAAAACATTTTTCTATTCTATAGTTTCAAAATAATATATAGTAATTAGTTTTAATTAATTAAGATTGTGAAAAGCACCGCAGCAAGTTTCAAAAAAAATATTATTTGATTTTATTATTATAAATAGGCAAATTTATTTTATTGGTGATTTAGAAAACTATGTTTCATAAAAATACTTTCTTCTCATGCAAATATGTAAGATGTAATTTATGTGTCAACAAATTTTTCAAATTTATTTTATTAATTATTTTAACTTACTAAAAAGGTATTTCAAATAGTTTAGTAATTATCATCGTTTTTTTTAAATTTATTTATATTGATATTTTATTATTTAAAAAGGATATTTAAAAATATTTATTATTTTTGAAATTAATATTATAAGTATTTTTAGAAAATATATGTTGTAAATAAATATGGCAATTTAAATATTGATTTGATTTATTTTAAATAGTTTAAAATAAAGGATGAAGATTTATCTATGTTGGAATTATTTGGATTTGATTTTGATTGGATTGATTGGTTTAAATTAAATGAGTAAATTATCTAAGGGGATTTAAAATTCCCACAATCATATCCAATTGGGAATTCTCACATCCTATAAATAGACAGGTACTCCTCCAATTTCTATCATTCATTATTTCTCCAAATTTCCACAACCACAATCGCATCGTGCATCGTGTCTGTGACGACCAAACTCTTATTCCAGTCTCGTTTACAATCATCCACATCGTGTCCGACACCCCGGACACGACGGCCTTGTCCAGAACCACAAACAACCCGACCAACACCACACAGACCCATCACGCCACCATCATATCCAACCCACCACCAGCAGCATCCCGACTTCAACCAGCCTCCTCACGACCCTGGCTAAACAATCATCCGTGACCACGACCGTCACCGCCCGAGCCTCCAACACCGTCACCTCTGACAACACCACCAGAACCACCCGTTCCGACAGCGCCCCGAACCACCCTTGTCCCGCTGTCCATACCATCCCTACCCGGACATGTCCACCGTTACCGCCGCAACCCGTCAGCAACAGAAGAAAACCCCAAAAAAAATAGAAAACATCACCACCACCACCAGCACGTACCTCCGCCCGCGGATCGGCGGTGATCGCCTCGTCCTGGCTGCGTCGCCGTAGTCCCGCTGCCGTCTTTCGCCCTCGACCAGGCGCATGCACGAGTACACCGCATCGCCGTCGCCTTCCCAGGCGCGTCGCCGGCGCCTGAGAACCGCCGCGCCTTCCTTCGGCACCGCCATACGTCCGCCCCCGCCGACCGAGGCCGCGCGTCGCGCCACCATCACTCCACCGCGCCGTATCCGGCGTTCTCCACCGCAACCCGGTGTTTTTTTGACCACGTCGCTTCAGATCCGCCATGCTCGACGCGGCCACAGCCCCTCGACCAGAGCCGACCACCTCCCCTCTTCGACTCCCGACCACCGCAGCAGTCGACGACGAGCGCCGCCTCCTCCCCGTCGAAAAATCCCCTTTGCCGCCGCTCTCCAAACCGCCGGCCGAGCCTCGGTAACCACAAACCCTTTCTTCCCTCATCGATCTCCTCTCTCTCTCTCTCCTCTCTTTCTCTATTCTTTAATAGGGTTGGAGTGATAAAGTTGGTTAAGTATAATCAATTATTTAGTTACTGATAGCAAAATTATTATTAATATCTTATTATCATTATTAGTATTATTATTATCCTTATTTCTATTATTATTAATATTATTATTAGTATTATCATTATTACTATTAGTATTATTATTTCTATTATTATTATATTTATCATTATCTAAATTACTAAGAATGGTGTAAATTATTTATATATTATTGCTAATATTAGTTTGTGGTTATGTTAAAAATATTATTTACATTATTATTATTACTATTAATTTCTAGCAAAATTTCAAGTTAGTTTTAAAACACTGAAATATTCCTTTCGATTTGACCAATTATACTTTTTGGACCAAATGATTCAGAAATATTTTTAACTGTTTATCTAAAAAAATATATATTTTGAATGGTGAAATATAGCATCTACCTTAGATCATATTTTACAACTTAGAATATTTTGACTAATAAGATGATATTTTCAAAATTATTACATATAAATATTTTCAAGTATTTTTCCTACAAATCCTTTTGACTAAGGAAAACATATTTTTAAAATGGTAGGAAAATTTTCTAAAAAAAAAATATAAATAATCTTCTCCTCAAATTTCCTCTATTGTTCGACCTTACTTATGACTAAATCATATTTTCCTATTTTTGCACCGAACATGGCTATTGGACCATCGAAACTTGCCGGATTATTGTACCACACTCGGCGTCACACCAGACGTAACACCAGGCAAGACACCTTACCTTTACTGTTTAAATTCTTGCTCAATATCATGCATGCTTTTTCTTTATGTTGTTCTTTCAAAATTACATATATATGCAAATTATTATATTTTATGCAATTGGCTTAGAGTTAAGGGACCACCGTAGGTTTAGTACATCTCATAAACTGTCACGATGTGTCACGGATTGTGTGTGAGTTGTGAGTCGCATATAGATGCAAACTTGCGTGCTGACTGATCATTGGCACGTACAGACCGTACGCTAGGATATAACTGCTAATAGATTGTTGTAGAAGACTTGGCAGTTATTAAGGATTAAACAGTATCGTGGAGTCGACACATGTATAGTATCATTGGGGGGAGGGGACAGTTATTAGCGTAGGGGCTACATTTTATTTTTTTACACACATTTTGGGCCGAGGGTGACTCTCATGAGCACTACCTTCTGCCCAGGTCGATAGCGTCTCGGATGAGTGCTACTTGCTGGCCACTCTCTATTACTTGCTTGCGTGAATCCGTTACAGCCCCTGCGTAGAACGTTGTCCTCAAAATGCATGTCACATAGAATGGTTAGGAACC
The DNA here is from genome assembly GCA_029216955.1 of Iris pallida. Classification (NCBI taxonomy): domain Eukaryota; kingdom Viridiplantae; phylum Streptophyta; class Magnoliopsida; order Asparagales; family Iridaceae; genus Iris; species Iris pallida. The sequence goes on along the minus strand of JANAVB010029099.1, from coordinate 8,094 downwards.
TTTACTCATGCATACTTTTCTGTTGAGCTTATTTATTCAGTTTATCGGCATGATATTATGTGTCTTGTTACGTCCCTCTGAGGACCTGGTTTTTTTTCCCAGGTGTGTGTTCATATTTTCTGCAGGTGTTCTAGCTAAGGCCCTTCCTTCCTTCGTGATGATTGCTCTTGGACTCGCCATCGCTCTCGCTTGCTAAATTCTTTCCTTGTATATTTTTCCATATTTAATTTGGTTGGTAGTGGACTTTGTCTTCGCCCAACTATTGTGTACTTGACAAACTCAAAGTTGCTTTATATCATTATTTATCTTTGTGGATGAGATTTAGTGTCTTGGCTTTCTACATTTACAGCTTATGTATATATACAAGTCGTATATTTACTCGTATGTATACAGCTGGCATGATACGTTCTAGTCCTACGTATTTTGGGACTGGGGCGTTACATGTTTTTGTGGTGGCCCATGCAGGTCTATTTGCCGTTTCGGTTGCATGACTGTACCGAACCGGCCTGCAATATAGGATTAGAATCTAGAAATCTCATCTACATACTTGATCATCTTCCTTGACCTTCCTTGATTTCCATATTCCGACTCCCGTGGCTTCCCTTAATTTTTGCATCTTGCTTGAACTCTTTCTACCCACACCCTATCATCTCGTACTTAAACATGGTTAGAGAGATGACTACACTATATATACTTATTGGTCAACTCTATGGCTAGAAGGATTATATTGACAAATAATATCCATTGAGGCTATATTTGAGTATAAAGGCATTTATTTTTCCTAGAAATATGACTTTTAAGGATTAGTTTATTCCAAGTTGGGTAGTAGCATATTACCGCCATCAAAGGATAGTTGAAATTTTATTTTTTTAAATTTACAAGGTGGTATACACGAGAGGATAGCTAGATCGAGAAAACAAAATTTTTATGAATTTTGAAATTGTGAAATAGTTATGATTTATTAGGGATATGAAATCAATTTGAGAAATATCTTGAGTTTTTATATTGTGACACATGATTTACGGTTAACTTTAAAAGTTGGATTGTAATATTATAAAGTTTATCTCGAGATTATTTAAGGAGTTTTAATTATGATTTTTAGACAATTAGAGAAGACGAAAGTTTAGTTTGAGAGAGCTTGAGGTTTAAAATTGAGTCGTACGATTTATAAGTTTATTTAATTTTGAGTTGAAGAAATGATGGTAAAAATTTGTTTAAATATTTGGAGGATATGAAAGCGACTTTGAAGGAAAAATTTAAAAATTTAAATTGTGGCATATGATCTATGATTTAAGAAGTTATTTAGATTTTAAGTTTAAAAGCCTTGATTATGGATATTTAAATTTCGGTAAAAAAAAAGATTTAATTTGGGTTACACGATTTGCGAATAATGAAATAGGCCAAGAGTTTATCTTGAGGTACATTTGGGGAATTGGAAATTTTAAAAGTGATGGCTTATTATAAAAATTTAGTTGTGCCGCAGGATTTTTGGAATTTATTTAAAGGAAATTAAACTTTAAGTTATGATTAAATACTTGATGGAGTATCTTGAGATTTTATTTCGAAACGGTGGAGGAACTAGAAATTTAAAATTTGATCATATATTGGTAGAGGACCAAGAAGCAAGCAGGTCACCCTAATGGGATGCAAGTATTCCTCATTTTCCATGATAGTTGTATGTACTCGAGTGTAGTTAAGTCATCTGCCAGTCTATGTGAAGATATCCCAATTTGACTCACTCGACACTCACTCAAACCTAGATTTATCGTGACTTTCTCATACTCCATCTAAGTGGCTATCATATCTCTAGAAACTGTATTCTAACTTATTTTACCTTGATTTACTCGAATATGAATTTTTTTATTTTCGTGCTTTAACTTGATCAATTATTTTGTGCGTTAATCATTATCTCATGAATTCCCACTTTCTATTTTAATTCTTTTGTGTCCTTTACCGTGACTTGGATATTTGAAGCACAATACTAGACGTTTCCTTCCTACAAATTTCACAAGCAAGACCTACACGAGCCCACCTTCATGTAGGTATATCACGTGCCACTAAAACACGTCTCCTTGTACTCTAATTTCATATTGCGACTTTCGGGTCAAAAAGACTGGACTCTAATTCCTACCGTGAAACCAATATACTTTTTAACTATAGATAAGACTCGACCTCGACTCAATTCTTTCCACCCGATGTGTAATGCTTGACTTGCGCTTTACCTTGAGTGCTTGACCCATTGACCCCTTTACACTACTAGTTTAACTCTTGTAAGTTGGGTAGAATACCTCCCGACCTAACCAGCCTTTTGTGGACCACATTGATAGGTTCACTTGGACCCTAGAATTCAGTGGACCCTAACTTATCTAGTCAACCAAGCCGGCTGTATAAGCCCAAACCTTGGACAAGACTTGATTTTAAAGAATCTAGGACTATTTAATTCTCTTTTATCATGGTTCCTTACTTATACTTTGACTATTTTTAATGCTGACTTAGCATAAATTTTGCAAGCTTATTTTCTTATCAAAGCTTGATCATGACGTATCTTATTGGGTCGCTCCCACTAACATACTGTCAAATCAGAACCGGTGCATGATGGTCTGATCAACCTATTGCACTTTTGTTCGCTTTTGTTTTCATATATCAATCTACGTGGACGGATGTAGTTGAACTTACCCTCTAGAATCCCATTCACGACTGCCTTGACAATTCCTTTGAAATTATTCGATCGCCTTTGAATCACGTATTCGTATTCGATAACACCTCCTTCGAACTCTATATTGCTTTCGCCTTCACCTATTTTAGAGGGACAAAAGCGTTATACTAGAACTTCCTCTAGCCATCCTATCGAGTACGACCATATCGTATTATTTTCCTATGATCTAGATCACAAATTCTTACGGCATGATTTTGTTATTGATTGTTCTTCATCGATACCCCTTGTGTCTTCTCACCCCCTACGAATTCTTAATTTCGAAGACGAAATTTTTTTCAAGTTGGGTAGGATGTAAAACCCCTAAATTTCTACTGTATTTTTTAAAAATTTTGGTACTGATTTAAAATTTTGTATTGTACGTCGCGTAATCGTATTTTACGTCGCGCGCGAGATTCATTTTCGTAACTGCTCGACGAGTGCGAATATGTGCTAGCGTACATATGTTGTTAAAAACGTTTTTCCATTCTATAGTTTCAAAATAATATATAGTAATTAGTTTTAATTAATTAAGATTGTGAAAAGTACCGCAGCGAGTTTCAAAAAAAATTATTTGATTTTATTATTATAAATAGGCGAATTTATTTTATTGGCGATTTAGAAAACTATGTTTCATAAAAATACTTTCTTCTCATGCAAATACGTAAGATGTAATTTATGTGTCAACAAATTTTCAAATTTATTTTATTAATTATTTTAACTTACTAAAAAGGTATTTCAAATAGTTTAGTAATTATCATTGTTTTTTTTAAATTTATTTATATTGATATTTTATTATTTAAAAAGGATATTTAAAAATATTTATTATTTTCAAAATTAATATTATAAGTATTTTTAGAAAATATATGTTGTAAATAAATATGGCAATTTAAATATTGATTGGATTTATTTTAAATAGTTTAAAATAAAGGATGAAGATTTATCTATGTTGGAATTATTTGGATTTGATTTTGATTGGATTGATTGGTTTAAATTAAATGAGTAAATTATCTAAGGGGATTTAAAATCCCCACAATCCTATCCAATTAGAAATTCCCACATCCTATAAATAGGCAGGTACTCCTCCAATTTCTATCATTCATTATTTCTCCAAATTTCTACAACCACAATCGCATCGTGCATCGTGTCTGTGACGACCAAACTCTTATTCCAGTCTCGTTTACAATCATCCACGTCGTGTCCGACACCCCGGACACGACGGCCTTGTCCAGAACCACAAACAACCCGACCAACACCACACAGACCCATCACGCCACCATCATATCCAACCCACCACCAGCAGCATCCCGATTTCAACCAGCCCCCTCACGACCCCGGCTAAACAATCATCCGCGACCACGACCGTCACCGCCCGAGCCTCCAACACCATAACCTCTGACAACACCACCACAACCACCCGTTCCGACAGCGCTCCGAACCACCCTTGTCCCGCTGTCCATACCATCCCCACCCGGACATGTCTACCGTCACCGCCGCAACCCGTCAGCAACAGAAGAAAACCCCAAAAAAATAGAAAACATTACCACCACCACCAGCACGTACCTCCGCCCGCGGATCGACGGTGATCGCCTCGCCCTGGCTGCGTCGCCGTAGTCCCGCCGCCGTCTTCCGCCCTCGACCAGGCGCGTGCGCGAGTACACCGCGCCGCCGTCGCCTTCCCAGGCACGCCGCCGGCGCCTGAGAACCGCCGCGCCTTCCTCCGGTACCGCCATACGTCCGCCCCCGCCGACCGAGGCTGCGTGCCGCGCCACCATCACTCCACCGCGCCGTATCCGGCGTTCTCCACAGCATCCGGATGTTTTTTCGACCACGCCGCTTCAGATCCGCCGCGCTCGACGCGGCCACAGCCCCTCGACCAGAGCCGACCACCTCCCCTCTTCGACTCCCGACCACCGCAGCAGTCGACGACGAGCGCCGCCTCCTTCCCGTCGGAAAATCCCCTTCGCCGCCGCTCTCCAAACCGCCGGCCGAGCCTCGGTAACCACAAACCCTTTCTTCCCTCATCGATCTCCTCTCTCTCTCTCTCTCTCCTCTCTTTCTCTATTCTTTAATAGGGTTGGAGTGATAAAGTTGGTTAAGTATAATCAATTGTTTAGTTACTGATAGTAAAATTATTATTAATATCTTATTATCATTATTAGTATTATTATTATCCTTATTTCTATTATTATTATTATTATTATTATTATTAGTATTATCATTATTACTATTAGTATTATTATTTCTGTTATTATTATATTTTTCATTATCTAAATTACTAAGAATGGTGTAAATTATTTATATATTATTGCTAATATTAGTTTGTGGTTATGTTAAAAATATTATTTATATTATTATTATTACTATTAATTTCTAGCAAAATTTCAAGTTAGTTTTAAAACACTGAAATATTCCTTTCAATTTGACCAGTTATACTTTTTGGACCAAATGATTCAGAAATATTTTTAACTGTTTATCTAAAAAAAATATATATTTTGAATGGTGAAATATAGTATCTACCTTAGATCATATTTTACAACTTAGAATATTTTGACTAATAAGATGATATTTTCAAAATTATTACATATAAATATTTTCAAGTATTTTTCCTACAAATCCTTTTGACTAAGAAAAACATATTTTTAAAATGGTCGGAAATTTTCTAAAAAAATAATAATATAAATACTCTTCTCCTCAAATTTTCTCTATTGTTCGACCTTACTTATGACTAAATCATGTTTTCCTATTTTTGCATCGAACATGGCTATTAGACCATCGAAACTTGCCGGATTATTGCACCACACTCGGCGTCACACCAGGCGTAACACCAGGCAAGACACCTTGCCTTTACTGTTTAAATTCTTGCTCAATATCATGCATGCTTTTCTTTATGTTGTTCTTTCAAAATTACATATATATGCAAATTATTATATTTTATGTAATTGGCTTAGAGTTAAGGGACCACCGTAGGTTTAGTGCATCTCATAAACTGTCACGATGTGCTACGGATTGTGTGTGAGTTGTGAGTCGCATATAGATGCGGACTTGCATGCTGACTGATCATTGGCGCGTACAGGCCGTGCGTTAGGATATAACTGCTAATAGATTGTTGTAGAAGACTTGGCAGTTATTAAGGATTAAACAGTGTCGTGGAGTCGACACATGTATAGTATCATTGGGGGGAGGGGACAGTTATTAGCGTAGGGGCTACATTTTATTTTTTTACACACATTTTGGGCCGAGGGTGACTCTCATGAGCACTACCTTCTGCCCAGGTCGATAGCGTCTCGGATGAGCGTTACTTGCTGGCCACTCTCTATTACTTGCTTGCGTGAATCCGTTACAGCCCCTGCGTAGAACGTTGTCCTCAAAATACATGTCACATAGAATGGTTAGGAACCTTTACTCATGCATACTTTTCTGTTGAGCTTATTTATTCAGTTTATCGGCATGATATTATGTGTCTTGTTACGTCCCTCTGAGGACCTGGTTTTTTTCCCAGGTGTGTGTTCATATTTTCTGCAGGTGTTCTAGCTAAGGCCCTTCCTTCCTTCGTGATGATTGCTCTTGGACTCGCCATCGCTCTCGCTTGCTAAATTCTTTCCTTGTATTTTTTTCATATTTAATTTGGTTGGTAGTGGACTTTGTCTCCGCCCAACTATTGTGTACTTGACAAACTCAAAGTTACTTTATATCATTATTTATCTTTGTGGATGAGATTTAGTGTCTTGGCTTTCTACATTTACAGCTTATGTATATATACGAGTCGTATATTTACTCGTATGTATACAGTTGGCATGATACGTTCTAGTCCTACGTATTTTGGGACTGGGGCGTTACACACATTTAAGCTTATCTCTTTGAGACTTTGACAAACCATGAGGAAACATATTAGTAATCAAATAATTTACAATGTTTGCATACCAGGGTAATGTCACAATTGTAGCAAACAATTGCTCATCGGGGAACGTTTCTTGCAGACGAAGTTCATACTCCACATGAACTAAACGACTTAAATGATTTGCAACATGATTTTCTTTCCCTCTTTTATCTTTGATCTCCAAATCAAATTCACTCAAGAGAAGTATCCATCGGATTAACCTTGGTTTTGCCTCTTTCTTCGTCATCGAATAACGGAGAGCTGCATGATCAGAATAGACAATAATTTTAGTACCAAACAAATAAGATCTAAATTTTTCTAAAGCAAAAACAACAGCTAAAAGTTCTTTTTCAGTAGTAGTGTAATTTCTCTGAGCTTCATTCAATGTTCTTGAAGCATAATAAATTGCGTGAGATGCTCCTCCCATTCTTTGACCCAATACAGTGCCGACTGCATAATCACTTGCATCACACATTATCTCAAAAGGCACGTTCCAGTCAGGGGGCTGGATAACTGGGGTAGAAGTCAATAGTTTCTTTAGTGTATCAAATGCCCTTTTACACGCCTTATCGAATTCAAATGCCACATCCTTTTGTAGCAACTTGTACAAGGGTAACGCTATTTTGGAGAATTCTTTGATGAATCTTCGATAAAAACCTGCTTGTCCAAGAAAAGAACGAACTTTCCGCACACTAGTAGGATAAGGTAAAGATTGAATAATATCAATTTTGGCTTTATCTACCTCAATTTCCTTAGATGAAACAATATGACCCAAAACTATACCTTGTTCAACCATAAAATGACATTTTTCTGAGTTTAACACAAGATTAGTTTCTACACATCTTTGGAGAATAAGTGTAAGGTTATGCAAGCATTTATCAAAAGAGTCTCCATAAACTGTGAAATCATCCATAAATACTTCTATAATATGCTCAACATATTCTGAAAAAATGCTAACCGTACACCTTTGGAAAGTGGCCGGGGTATTGCAAAGACCAAATGGCATGCGACGATATGCAAAAGTTCCAAATGGACATGTAAAAGTTGTCTTTTCTTGATCTTCCGGAGAAATTGGAATTTAAAAATAACCTGAATAACCATCAAGAAAACAATAGTAAGTATGACCAGCTAACCTTTCAAGCATTTGATCAATAAAAGGTAATGGAAAGTGGTCCTTGCGAGTTTCAGCATTTAATTTTCTATAATCTATACAAACCCGCCACCCATTCTGGACACGAGTAGGAACTAGTTCATCATTTTGATTCTTTACGAAAGTTATTCCGATCTTTTTAGGAACCACTTGCACCGGACTAACCCACTGGCTATCTGAAATAGGATAGATCTGTTAGCCCAATGATTATATCATGTTTTTGAATATGGCTAATCAATTAAGTTTAACATAATGATGTCACTAATATTCATGTAATCATTTCATGTTGCTACTTAAACTTAGCATTGTCCTAATATTAGCATTGTCCTAAATGTTCTATATCATATTGCTATGCTTGTATCATATTAATCT
>JANAVB010029098.1:0-12199 GCA_029216955.1 Iris pallida | reverse complement strand
CCCCCCGCCCCCCTGCCCCCTTCAACCCCCCCCCGACCCCCCTGCCCTCTCCACCCCCCACCCCCCGACCCCCCCTGCCCCCATTCCCCACCCCCCCGACCCCCCCGACCCTCATTCCCCACCACCCCCCCCACCCCCTGCCCCCATTCCCCCACCCCCCCGACGCCCTGCCCCCATTCAACCCCCCCCCCCCGACCCCCCTGGCCCTCTCCACCCCCACCCCACCCCCGACCCCACCCCTGCCCCTTTCCCCACCCCCCCCCGACCCCCGTACCCTCATTCCCCACCACCCCCCCCACCCCCTGCCCCCATTCCCCACACCCCCCCGACCCCCTGACCCCCATTCACCCCCCCCCCCCCCCCGCCCTCTCCACCCCCCGCGAAGCCGACCCCCCCCCACTCCCAAAAACACAAAATTAGAGAAAATTATAGAGAGAGAGATAGAGAGAGAGAGACCTGTATATAGAGAGAGAGCCGAGAGAGAGCCGCGCGCGAGAGAGGAGAGCCGCGAGAGAGAGAGAGTTTTTGGGGGGACTGAAAATTCCCCCCCGTCGGTTCAATTTAAGTTAGGGCACAGACTATCTAGCGACGGAATAGCGACGGAAAAAAGTAGTCGCTAGACCGTCGCCAATTAAAAGGTGTTTTCCGACGGCTATATCCGTCGCTAGGTTAGTCGCCAAAGTTCCCGCCATGTTGTAAAGATTTTGCCGCCAACATTTGCGACGGATAAGCGACGAAAATAATCCGTCGCTAATGTTCGCGACGTCGCGACGGAAAACCCACAATTTTTACATTTAAAATTGAAAAAAAATGTTGTGTTGTCTGTCGCTAATCCGTCGCTAAGATGTCGGAAATTGGTCGCTATTAGCGACGGAATCCGTTCGTCGCTAAAAGTCCGTCGGTAAAGTTGGTATTTTCGTAGTGTCGTGCATGTCGTGCCTCTATACTTTGCTTAAACTTGACCGTGCTTCGAGATTGAGGCTGCGCCTCGCAACATTCAAGACTTATCATGCTGCCGGCCTTGCGGCCCTTCTATTCGACTCATGAACCACACTTAGACAAGACTTGCCAAACCTAGCATCGATCTCATGGACATCCCGACCCAATCTATCGTGCCAAGCACGGTGCCTATGCTGCAGCCCAGTCTTAGGCCCAGACCTTGTGTTACCGACTAGACCTGCATTCAAGCTCTAGCTCAATCCAAAGGCATACCGCGTGTGCCGCTATTGCTGACACATCTACATTAGTGGTCCTAGCAATTTCAAAGCTATCTTGGACATGGCTCGTGGGATATCCACCTGTACCAACACGGGTAGCTAGCCCGGTGGGGTGGAACTCTCCCTGCGTCATCCAGCATCCTAATTTGAGCCACACTCGCTCCTCCCGGGCCGAATGATCCCAGCGCCCCGGATCACTCGAGAAGACTACACTTTGTCGACAAGTTGCCCAATGACCATGCATACTCGATCTATCCAGTCTATCCTCCTTTCTTAACATGACCATGCTTCCTTCTTTCTATCAAGACTTAGCGAGACTCCCAAGCCGCGGGACCGATCCTCGGTGCGGACATATCAAGACTTAGCGAGACTCCCAAGCCAGGGACCGATCTCATGTGCGGGACATATCAGGACGTAGCGAGACTCCCAGTAGCGAGATCGATCTCGTCGACAACCAGTCGCGTGACTTACTTTGTTTCGTGGCAAGCTTTTCACTAAACCGACCGTAACTCATGCCTTACAGGCCTGGTTCTATAGGCGACGCTAACGCTCAGTCATAGACTTATAACGACGAGCCTTGTTCTCAAGGACTACGCAACTTGACAACCGCAGATAGAGCGGACAGTGCTAGAAATAGCTTTGATAGCCCAGCACAACACTTGTCTAACTTATTCAGGCGACGACTCGACGAGCGCGGGCTACGCCGAGCTTCGCATCGAGGGAACGTGCTAGGCACGGGGTCGACTTGGACAACCAACTTTTTCGGGTGCCTAGACTAAGCCAACGAGCCGTGCGAGACGACTCAACTTGTGGGACGTGCGAAGGCTATGCCAAGCCTTGAGGGACAGGACCGTGCATGCTTTGTTAGCATACGTATGGGCGACGCCTATGACTTAGGCTGATTGAGTGTCGGGGCAACATGACGGGCGTGCATGCTTTAGCAAGCATTCACGCAGGCGACGCCTAGGACTAGGCTATTTCAAGTGTCGGGGCAATTAGCAATTTAAGCAACATCCTTCTCCCAAGCACGGGATCGAAGGATCGAGTGTCATTTGAAAGCACGCTGAGCCGACTTCTATGCAAACCGTGGACCATTTTCCATGTTCTAGGACATTCCGACCCGACGGGATTATTCCCTTAGCTATGTTGGTACGTAGCTTTTAGATTAGCCTACTGGTGCAAGTTGAAAACAAAACGAGTTATTAAGTGAAGGCTAAGATGAAGCAAGTTCATCGAAACTCCCCACCTGAGCGAGGAGTCGCCTCGAGCGAGAGAGCCTTCGAGCAGCCGTTGCAAGGCTAAGTTCCACGCGCGTCGGCGTTTCGATTTCTCCGATTGACGTTGTCACGCCCCAGAACCAGAACACTGGAGAGCGGGGGAATGACTCAGCCAGCTACGTATTATGGGTAGATGAATACCGTATAATACGATCAATGCTGTCTACAAGACGAGGGGGTGCATACTACATGAAAGTCTCCCTATGGTCTCTTTACTTCTATTATCTCAATCATTCAAACAAGAAACAGAAATAGAGAACATGTGAGATAAAGCAGTAAGGCATCCCAAACGCTCAGTCAAAATGTTCTTGATATCTGGCTTTACAAAATACAGCCAGATGATGTAGTAAGTATACACAATTGTTAGCAGCTGCAGTCTGACTTAGTTACAATTATGCAAAAGTAGGTACAAGACAATCCGACTAACATGTCAGTGCCAAACGGCAAGTATAAAGTAGATAACAAAACGAGCGGAGAAGTAAGAAACCCACTCGAGTCCTCCTGCGATCATCCTCTAGTGTTGACCATCTTGGAGGTAGAAGTAAGCTGGATCCTCGGGGACCGGCTCTAAATTTGGCCATACAAAACCAGAGAGGTTAGACCTCTAATAACAAGTACCACAAGGAAGCACGACATGAGAACTAAAACCAGTAATGTGAAATATGATAAATAGATCTCTGCTTTCCACTAGGATTCACATCACATCACGACACTTCGAACCAACCTCCCAACCAAACAAGGACAGAAGTTAGCCCGTCATATCCTGACATTCTGATCATCCCAGTTAGGTAACAGAGTAGGTACAGTGCACAAACAAATCATCTTGAACGGCCAATCAAATCCTACGGCTTGCTATTTTGAGTCCCAAGTTATCCTGGAATTTATACAATAGGGATTCCTCAGTTCTTACTATGTACGAGCAAGGCTAGTCTATCCAGTTAATCATGTGCGCCATGCATGAATTAGACGAGTCCTAGCAGGACGCCCGTCAATATACCATATACAATAATAATATAAGCAGATACTGTTCCCTGCCCGTGTGGCAGGTTTACAGTATCTGTGGGAACCAGCCGGCCCGTCGGGTACTACTTGTCCCAAGGGGGCTGCCATGTAAGAACTCGGAAATCCATTCTCTCCATACAATCATTATTTTATTTAACTTAATAGTCCCTACGTTGAGTGAAATCCTGTCACGCCCCAGTTCCAAATAATCGGATTGGGAACACGTGGCATGCCAGCTGTACAATCTAGCATAGCTAAACCCAATTTAATGGACTATGATTCGATTGTAGTACGTTGAAGTAACAACTAAATAACAATACAGGCAGGTAAATACTAATCTCATCCACAGGAAAAATCACAGAATAAAGCTGGAAGGAATAAAAATAACTCTGAATCAAACTACAAGTCATGATTAGTAGAAAATAATCTACCAATAAATGTATGAATGAACTACTAAAAGAGTACAACTGAACCAGAAAAGAAATAGATAGTCACTAGCAGAAATCACCTAAGAACTCAAGAAACTCACGAGGCTCAACATTGAAGTCCTCGTCAGCAAAAGTCTCCAATCTCCGTAGTCCGTCGGTACCTGTGCTCGTCCCAATCTGGAAAAGGTGCCAGGTCCTCAGAGGGACGTAACAAGTACACAAGAAATCGACATGCATGATAGTACAGGACAGTATATAAATAACTAGAACAAAATGTAACATAACATCTCCCCAACCAAACAAGGACAGGATATATCATGCAACATACGACAGGTAAACTAACCATCTATGTGTAAAATGCATTCGAGACATCTCTAGTGGCACATGAGAGGGGGAGAGAAGAAGAAGAAACGGCCACCAAGCGTTCTACGGTTTGAGAAACGAGGGGCTACGAGCATCCAGCGTCCATTGGAAACAGAAATTCTCATACACCACTAGTAGACTCTCCCCACCCAATGTATATCCGTACCGTATACGCGGTACAAATAATATGCAAGATGTCATAGTATATATAAGTAGACCTGTACCAACCACTAGACCAGACGCGAACTCACGTGCCAATGATCAGTCGACACACAAATCCATGCTCTCAACTCACTCATGTAGTGATCGTGTATGATACGGTGTCCGGCTAGAAGGTACCACATACCTTCACAATACACGGGATTAGTCCACTACTACTAGACGCGTGCACACAACTGAGAAGTAACTAGGTAACATAAACTAACTGCAAAAATATACAATCAAGCAAGGTGTACTTGCCTGTGTCCAGCAACTGAGTATCCGGGTCCAAGATAGAGTCCGAGTCCCGCGAAGCAAATAATCCTATATAAGCATTAACTCTAATTAATTACTAATTAACCAAATTAAACCATATATTGAATTGCTAATTAATCAATAATTAATATCAAACCATCATTACTAGCTAATCAATACCAATAATTATGAATAATAATAATATACAATAATAAGTATGAAATACTTATTACTATAATTTTATATTCTGAAATTATTAATAAAATTAATATATATCTAATAATTAATTAATTACTTATAAATAATTAATTAATCATTTAAATAACACAAGCGTTCACAATTTCCTAATAATACCAACAAAATTTGTAAGAATCTAGGAAAATCATTTTTATTCTAATAAGCTAAATAATGACAGAAATAATAGATATATATATTATTTGCAAAGAAACCATAAATAGGATTTTCTTTATTTAATATAAAAATCTATCTAATAACTAGATTAGTGCTAATAATTATAAATACTAGTTAATAAATAGTAAAAAGATCTAAATTGGGTTATAAAATACTTTTCCATGATAACCTACTGTAAATAATATTTTTAATATTATTACCTAATTATAAGTAATTAAAAACATTTAACTACTACATATATAAAATTACTATTTTAGCTATTAAAATTAGAATTAAATATTAAAAATTCACTAATAAATTGTGAAAATTCATATTTCACAGAAAATAACATTTTTCCAACAGTGACTATACTTTTATGAACATTACCATAATAATTTATATTTAATATAAATTAAAACTAGTAATGAACTAATTACATAATCATTAATATTTAACACTGATTTAATATAAAATAAATAACAACATAATTATTTTATTCTGAAAATTTTACAGTAAATAGACATAATTATTATTTACAAGTTTTGTATAAAGCTAATTAATTAATTCTTAGTGAATTAATTAATAAAAATCCGAAACAGTGTAAATAAATAGTCATTTAGATTCAGTAATTCACAGTTTAAAATATAATTAAAATATCTAAACTATTTATTAAATCATGAAAATTTAACAGTAAATAGATTACATAATTAGCTACAAATTATGTATAGATCATAACAAGTAATTTCCCGATGAATTAAATTCTAAAAATCAAAAACAGAATATATAATACTGTGGAAATTGCACAAAAACTGCAGTAATACATTCCCTTTAAATGTTTAATAAATACTAATAAATTGTGTAAAAATCTGTCATAATTAATATAGGATCTACACTAATGACTCTAATCATTAGGCTAATAATTTAGATACTTTTTACTATCAATTAATCATTAATTAATTGATTAACACAGCCATAATCACACAAATTAATTCATCAATGCAAATAACCTAATTGTTTCAACCTAATCACACGTGTAAGAGGACACGTGGGGGGTCGGGGCAGTACCTCGCCGAGGCAGGGCTCGACGGCGAACCCTCCGGTCGCGGTGGCGCCGGTGGTAGCGGTCGGTGGTGGCCGCCCGGTTCGCTGCAGTCGCGGCAGTCCCGATCTCGCGGCCTCGAGCTCCTCCGGGGGGTCGTCGGGATCCTTTGGCCAACGGGGGGGGGGGGGTGACTAGGGGATGGCCGGCTATGCTCCAATGGTGGTGGCGACGGCTAAAATGAGTAAATCTGAGATTAGGGTTCGGTTTAGCCTACACAAGGAATAACTATATATATATATACTAAGTTGAGGGTGATCCTTTATACAAGGAACCCTAACGGGTTTGGAGTTCGGTTTGGCCTATCGGGTTTGGGCCTAAGTTAGGGTTAAACTTAAGGAATGGTTTGGTTGCTAGGAATTTTAACACCACATCTATATAAGTATAGATATATATATAATCTAAAAATAAAACCAATTGAATAATAACACTATATATATTTAATTATTGATATAAATATAATCTAATAATAAATCTATATGAAACTTGGTTAGAGTTTATAAATAATTTAATAATTAATGTAACAGCATTTATTTAACAAATAACTAATATTTAGTAATCTTGCATCTATATATATATATACAATATAAATTAAACCCTGATTAGAAATAATTAATTAATTATTAAATAAATAGATTAACATGCTATTCTTCAAAAAAAAAAAATAATAATAATTTTAAAAATTCCCTGAAAATTCAGGGGGGTTACAATCTACCCAACTTATAAGAATTTCGTCCTCGAAATTTAAAATAATTCTAATACCGAAGAAATAATAAGAAAATCAATGAAAAGTAAATATGTAAATTGTAACTTACTCAACAAGACAATTTACAACGATACTTGGGGGTTTATAGAGTGGTCAAAACTGGCATCATATCCTACAAGAATATGTTCTAGGTCCGGCATAGGTCATAGGATTTCCAAGTGATCAGGGAATAGATTGATATTGCATGGTCAAATCTAATAGGATAAGGAGAGGACACAAATAGTCTATTCTAAGGGAAAGATTTGTCAAACAAGTAGAGTTATTAAAATAGAGCACATAAAGGTGTGTTTATGGGGGGCATAAATGTCATGTGTATGGTGCGGTTTGTCTAGATCATAATGGTGCAATTATTGGAAGAAAAATCCTAATATTGTGCTTCAATTACCCAAGTCATGGTAAGGGATCAAATGATATGAACCAAGGAAAGGATAATAGGAAAACTTTTATTTGCTAAATGTCCGACTAAAATCAGTCTAAGATGGCTACTAGGGTGCTAAGGGTATTACTAAAATAAGATATCATACAAGGTATACTTAACTGACTTAGTAGAAAGATGGTTCTACTATAAATCATAGCTAATAAAGGATTATAAAGAGAAATTCTATACTAGGCGCAGAATAAAGAAGAGTTCAAGGGGGGATGGGGTCGATTACAAATTTGAAGGTCCAATGCGAATAAATGTTTCAAGAAAACAAAATTTGTCAAACGGTCGCAAATGAGATCCTAGGACAAGTTTACTATATCTTCATCTGCATAAAATAATCATAGGGAAAGCGAATCAACATGCACTAGGTTGGCCAGACCATCATGCACCGATTCTGATTAGACAACATTTTAGTGGGTGCACCCAATAATATATGTGTCAAGAACAAGCTTGAGAAAAGAAGGAGCTTGTAAAAACTAGGCTATAACAGCAATATTAGTCAAGACGATAAAAATAAACGTACAGAAGAAAAGAAAGTACAAGATAGTTCAAGTCCAAAACACAAATAATGATTTGACCTTTCTAGTTGCCCTATGAATCTCTAACCTTAGTTGAGCTAGGGATAGGAACCCACAAAGTTATGTCTAGGTAATCTAAATACTTATACCAACATATAGTCAGTGTTATCCAACTATAATTTCTTAATGGTCCTGAGAAAAGTATGATGCTAGACTACAAGGTATACTACCCAACTTATAAGAATTGAACTAGTACCTCTCACTGTCTCTTCAGGAAATAAGTTTATCCTACCAAATTGTAGCAACAACATAGAATTTTCTAGAGAAGCAATAATAATCCTAACATGAGAAAAAAAAAAGTCCTTTGGTCTATTCAAAAGGATAAGACGTAATGATCTGCTTTCCATTATTGCTTAAGAAAACAAAATTTTGGATCGATAGTACTAGAATTATGCAGCACGATAAATAGTAAATCAGGAAAGAAAATAAACTAATTAGATAATAAAAAAATCCTTACAACATTTAGCTCGGCAACCGTGGCATGAGCTAAAGGTGAAGGAAAATTTTTATTACAGAAAATATCAACCAATATTGTCTACAGGTAAAGTAACAAACAACTAAATAGATATTCCTAATATTAATACTAATAATATAATACTAAATATAGGAGAAGATATACTGGTTGACGGATTTGGGGTATGGTCAAGAAAAATTTATAGACATCTATAGCTCTAAACAATTAGGGAATCATGATACTAGTTTAGGGTAGAGAACAAGGATGATAAAATTTAAGAAGAAGACATAGTCACATGGGTCGATGACTTAACTATAACTGCATATAATCACTATCATGGCTATAAAAATATGGCAACTAAGGTGTGACACTTCTATCTCATTAGAGTAACATCCTCTATGTTTATTTCCTCATCAAGATAAAAAAAATCAAATTCCTGTAAATAAAATTTCTTCATAAATTCCTTCAGTATAAAATATTTAAATCAAAACAATCATCCACCAATTTCCTTAATCTCTTTAAGATCGTCGCATATAATCATAATTATAACTTTAAAATACCCAACCAATCCTTTTATCATCACACCAACTCCCTTTATTTTCCTCCTTTTTTTTCTCAACTTTAATTCGGTTTACCCAATATAAAAGATTGTAACTCTCTTATGAAAATACTTAAATCAATCACCGAGATAAATATTATCATAATACTAAATTCTTCTTTTTTTTTCCAAAAGAAACTTCAATAAAAATTTATCAATCTAAAAAAAAGATTTAAATCTCAAAAAAAAATTTTCAATCAAAATTTGTTCCATCAAACAAAATTCAATCACAAAAAAAAAAAACCTCAAATTTCTAAATCGATCCTCGAAATAAACTTTATTATAGTACAAACATCCTTTTCTTTTCTCCTCAAAATTTTTAGATTAAAATTACCCAACTCCAAATTTTAAATCACTTATGAAATGCATCAAATTTCTAAATTCTTCTTAAATAAACCCTTTTTTTTCATCAAGGTCAAAATATTCAATCTTTAAAGAAATATAAATCTCATAGGCAACTCTTAACTATTTCTATTTACAATCATCTATCCTCAAATTTAAAAAAAAAAAAAAAATTCTATTTTGGAAACCAACATAAATCATCAACCAATTTAAATCTCATGTAGCAATGTGAATATTTAAATTTTTAATCATCAAGTTGATTTTATATCCTCTCTAACCAATCATAGAAAAAAAAATTTAAAAAAAACTCAAATCAAAACTTTAAATCATCCTCTCAAATCGATCATCGAGAGTCTTTCCCATATGAGTATAAGTAATCTTTCTCACTATCATTCGAAATTGATATATCATTACTACTCAACTTTGAATTAACTAATCATTCATGCAAAATTATATCTTTCAAAAATATGGTGTTCATCAACCTGCAATATTTAGTACTTTCCCAGAATTCAATTATAGACTCAACCGCATAATTAGCTGCCAAGGTAACCCATCTAGCCATATAGTTAACTCAAGAGTGTATATAGTATAGCATCTTCCAAACCTCTATCAATCATGACAAGCAAGGGGTACGGTAGATTAGATCGAGAAGGATATAATTGCAAGAAAGTCAAAGAGTCAGAAGATATAAATCAAAGAAGAGATCAAGTATTTCGAGGAGTTTGAAATGAGTCGAAATCAAACGAGATCAAAGGATAAAAATAATCAATTGTGGATGAGACACGATAGTCCTAATCCTATACGCAGGCTTGCTTGGTACGGTAAAGTAACCAAACAATATTTTCTCGACCTGCATGGGCCACCACTAAAAATATGTCACGCCCCAGTTCCAAATAATCGGATTAGGAACACGTGGCATGACAGCTGTACAATCTAGCATAGCTAAACCCAATTTAATGGACTATGATTCGATTGTAGTACGTTGAAGTAACAACTAAATAACAATACAGGCAGGTAAATACTAATCTCATCCACAGAAAAAATCACAGAATAAAGCTGGAAGGAATAAAAATAACTCTGAATCAAACTACAAGTCATGACTAGTGGAAAATAATCCACCAATAAATGTATGAATGAACTACTAAAAGAGTACAACTGAACCAGAAAAGAAATAGATAGCCACTAGCAGAAATCACCTAAGAACTCAAGAAACTCACGAGGCTCAACATTGAAGTCCTCGTCAGCAAAAGTCTCCAATCTCCGTAGTCCGTCGGTACCTGTGCTCGTCCCAATCTGGAAAAGGTGCCAGGTCCTCAGAGGGACGTAACAAGTACACAAGAAATCGACATGCATGATAGTACAGGACAGTATATAAATAACTAGAACAAATGTAACATAACATCTCCCCAACCAAACAAGGACAGGATATCATGCAACATACGACAGGTAAACTAACCATCTATGTGTAAAATACACTCGAGACATCTCTAGTGGCACATGAGAGGGGGAGAAGAAGAAGAAAACGGCCACCAAGCGTTCTACGGTTTGAGAAACGAGGGGCTACGAGCATCCAGC
This sequence comes from Iris pallida, assembly GCA_029216955.1. Classification (NCBI taxonomy): domain Eukaryota; kingdom Viridiplantae; phylum Streptophyta; class Magnoliopsida; order Asparagales; family Iridaceae; genus Iris; species Iris pallida. The sequence continues at coordinate 1,233 of JANAVB010029098.1, read as the reverse complement.
GTCCATTGGAAACAGAAATTCTCATACACCACTAGTAGACTCTCCCCACCCAATGTATATCCGTACCGTATACGTGGTACAAATAATATGCAAGACGTCATAGTATATATAAGTAGACCTGTACCAACCACTAGACCAGACGCGAACTCACGTGCCAATGATCAGTCGACACACAAATCCATGCTCTCAACTCACTCATGTAGTGATCGTGTATGATACGGTGTCCGGCTAGAAGGTACCACATACCTTCACAATACACGGGATAAGTCCACTACTACTAGACGCATGCACACAACTGAGAAGTAACTAGGTAACATAAATTAACTGCAAAAATATACAATCAAGCAAGGTGTACTTGCCTGTGTCCAGCAACTGAGTATCCGGGTCTAAGATAGAGTCCGAGTCCCGCGAAGCAAATAATCCTATATAAGCATTAACTCTAATTAATTACTAATTAACCAAATTAAACCATATATTGAATTGCTAATTAATCAATAATTAATATCAAACCATCATTACTAGCTAATCAATACCAATAATTATGAATAATAATAATATACAATAATAAGTATGAAATACTTATTACTATAATTTTATATTCTGAAATTATTAATAAAATTAATATATATCTAATAATTAATTAATTACTTATAAATAATTAATTAATCATTTAAATAACACAAGCGTTCACAATTTTCTAATAATACCAACAAAATTTGTAAGAATCTAGGAAAATCATTTTTATTCTAATAAGCTAAATAATGACAGAAATAATAGATATATATTATTTGCAAAGAAACCATAAATAGGATTTTCTTTATTTAATATAAAAATCTATCTAATAACTAGATTAGTGCTAATAATTATAAATACTAGTTAATAAATAGTAAAAAGATCTAAATTGGGTTATAAAATACTTTTCCATGAAACCTACTGTAAATAATATTTTTAATATATTTACCTAATTATAAGTAATTAAAAACATTTAACTACTACATATATAAAATTACTATTTTAGCTATTAAAATTAGAATTAAATATTAAAAATTCACTAATAAATTGTGAAAATTCATATTTCACAGAAAATAACATTTTTCCAACAGTGACTATACTTTTATGAACATTACCATAATAATTTATATTTAATATAAATTAAAACTAGTAATGAACTAATTACATAATCAATAATATTTAACACTGATTTAATATAAAATAAATAAACAAACATAATTA
>JANAVB010029097.1:0-26943 GCA_029216955.1 Iris pallida | reverse complement strand
GGTACTTTGGAAATTAATTCGTTGAACGTAGGAGTACAAGAACTCTGATGAAGAATAATGCCATTGGAGAGAAAATAAGTAGATTTATCATTTTTTCCTATATAACAAGGCATAGCTGCCAAGAATAAAACAATGACAGTGACAAGTTGAAGTGTACTCATTGTGGGAAGATGACACACACAAGGTGCACTTACAGGGAGATTGTAGGGAGGGCAGATTGGGTGCTGGAGTTGAATACTACTGGTGGTGAAACAAAAAGTTCCCCTTCCTGTGACAAACCATGTGGGTGTCCCAAGTTTCAAAACATCCTAGATCCACAGGCTAATGGTCATATAAATGGCGATACTGGTGCAATCAGAAAAGATACTGTTAGATATGGCTATTATAATATCTGTAGTGATTTTCACTTCACGGACAAGGAAACTCTCTGAAAACAAAACAAATCTATACCTAGCCAAATTTGATACTTATACTAATATGAATGGGATATAAGAGGGAAAGAGCATGTATATGAGCCAAGATTAATTAAGTACTCTATTGAAATGTTACTTTCTGTTGCTGCAAAGGAATTTTTGGAGTTACATAAAGTTATGAAAATAATCCAACCCTTCTGCCATCCAAATGGACTATAAGCAGGAGAAAGCTCCACAAAATAGTTGACAAAGGCTTTATGATTGGTCGCCAACCTGCAGTCAACCTTTTGTTGGTGCCAAATTCCTAGCCCATATGGCCATGAGCAAGAAGGGGAAAGCTCGAAGGCTGGTTGGCAGGTAGGTAGACCAACCTATACCTGCCTACTTGGTGATGAAGTTCAGCTCTGCAATAAAGGAGCATCCTTCAAGTTCCCTCCATTGAGAAGGATAGTGTACAGTTAGCCATTGCCATCTAGTCTTAGCATCTTCTTCATTTTACACCCAAAAAAAGTTCCAAAACAAAAGTGTGATCAGTGATATATGTGGTGAGTGACATTGAAGAGGCAATGCCATATGGATTGCCATATCAAATATACTCACTATATTTCATTGACTGAACTGATATCATTTAAACCCAACCAAGTGAGGAGACAATGAAAGGATGAAAGAAAAATGAACCGGGTGGGTAATGTAACAATAATCGAGACTATCAATTCCATGAATCTATCAGAACTACCAAGTATAAAACTGATGCAGGACTACATAAGTATCGATGGAGGCTTGTTTTTCTTTAACTTCTAACAGGGATTATTATATTTGCTTAAATGAATGGACGAGTATGTCCTTGTTCTTCTCAATGCAGTAGCAGAATAATTGGCCTATGGTCCAATGCATCTCATTATCATTCATTCAACGAAAGTAGGAAAGTTGTTACTAAAGTTCGGCGAGAGAACAGCCACTAATTAGATCAGCTACTGATAATTGGAACATATATGAAAAAGAAGATAAAGAAGTCGCTTACTCCGTCAGAGGCAAGGACCACAAACTGGTCGCTATCCGTGAGTGCCCAATGGAAGAATTCCGGCACCGAGATCACCCCGTAATCCTTCAAGCAGAAGTCCCCAAAGGCTCTGGCCATAGCCAGGCCCGGGGCGTCGTTGAAAGGAAGCCACACCCTCGGGACTTCCGGCTCGTCCTGCAGCGCAAACACTCTCCCCTTGCACTTCTTGATCCGCTCGGCTTCTCCTGCAGCAGAACACGCATTCGTCAAGCCATCAGCTTAGAACAGCTCCATTCCACCAAGGAAAAGCCAAAAGCGGATACATACTCGGAAGATCGGGCTTGAGGTCGACCGTCAGCTGGACGGCGACCATAGAGCCGCGGCGGCGGCGTCCTTGGTCGCAAGCACGGCGCGGGAGTCCCCGATATTGGCCATGAAGAGATTGGAGCCCGACCGGAGCAGGGTGACGGCGGTGCTGCCGCTGCAGAAGCAGTCGAGCGTGGGGTGCGACCTGAGCTCCTTGTCCATCGCCTTGTACGACCTAGCGAACGCCTCCTTCAGAACGGAGAGCGGCACCGGCAACCCGTCCACCCATCCTCGCCGGCCGGCCGACGTCCTCCTCCTCCTCGTCTGCTTGCTCAGGCAGCCGACGCCGCCGACGCCGGCCGCGCCGGCGGAACCGTCGGGGAGGAGGGCGAGGAGCTTGAGGGGGAGCGCGTCCCGGACCTTGCGCGCGACGAGGTGGCCGTGCGGGCCGTGGCCGTCGAAGACGCCGCAGAAGACGCTGCCATCGGCTCCGAAATCCTTGAGACAGAAGAAGAGGGGAACCAAGAAAAAAAAAATCAAAATTTGCAAGGAGAGATTGACGATGGCGGAGGGGAGGGGAGGGGGGGAGGGGCTTACTTCCCAGAGGATCATACAGTCCTGGTTGACGCCCTTGCGTCCTTGCTGGGTGAAGATGGAGGAGATGCCGCTGCCGCCGCCGCCGCCGCTGTTGTTGGAGAAGATCGGCCGGGGACGGCGAGCAGGTCGTCCTCTCTCGGCGGCATCCGCTTCGAGGAGCCGTTCTTGCTCTCCCGACGAGCCTCTCCTTCGCGTTGCTGCCGCGGCGGCTTGGTACCGTGTGGCAATTTCCCATGGGTGAAGGAAGGAAAGGTGCTGTGCTACATAACAACAGTAACAACGATGGCACGGCTTGGCGAGATGGAAGAAGGAAAGAAATAGGAGGAAGGGACACTGAGAGTGAGAACAGACGACGGGACCACACCATATATATAATATAATAAAATAATCAAGGAGATTATAAATATTGAGTTTGTTTTGTTAGATGGGTGTCACCGTGTCAGGAGGAAGAGTCGAGAGTTTGGAGAATCTATATCACAACAACTACGGAACGGAACGGAACGGAAGAAAAAGAAACGGGAGTGTGGAAAATAATAAAAGATGGGGGGAGGAAGCCCATAGTTGCTGACTGACTTAATTTCTCTCACGTAATAATAAAAGGGGAAGAAGGGAGAGTGAGCTGGACAACACGAGAGTCGCGTCGCGACCCATGTCCTTCTCATCTCCACTCATAGCGTCAACACTTGTCAGAAAGAAAGAAAAAAAAACACGGACACTCTTAACCGGAAAAAAAAATCACAAAAAAAAAAAGACTGTGTGGTTTATTATCAAAAAATTTGACAATCTGAAAAAATAGAACTCGAATAGTTCTTATGGAAATCGAACAGAGTTATAAGATTCCGGTTGGATGACGGAATATCAGTGGATCAAATATGGAGACGTATTATTTCTTTCATTTATTTGATAAAAGTTGGGAGCAGTAAACCAACAGGTATGCAATACAATCAGGGGCGGCCCGGAGGAGGGGCAGACAGTGCTTGCGCCCTGGGCCCCAAATCCCAAGGGGCCCCAATTTTTTAAAAATTCAGTAATAGCAATAAATAAAACATTGTTACTCTGATTTATTCTTGGGATATTTTGTAAAACCTCCCCTAAATAATGGGCTAATTTGCGAAATACCCCCTAAAGATCTCGAATTGGTAAAACCCCCTTTCCGTCAAGACGATGTTTGATTTTGGGTGACGTGGCAATCCGTGTGTGTTATTAAGTAAAAAAATAAAAGTTAGACGAAAAACCCCTGCGTACGTGACAGAGAGGTATATATATATATATATTACCAGAGAGGGACTCTCTGCTGCTCCTCAATCAAGTATAAAATAATAAAGAGGAAGAAAAGAAGTAGTGAGAAGAAGAAGGAAAGGGGTTACCTGGTCGGCGAAGGCTTCCGGCTAGACGGCGCGAGGGCCCTCCGGTGACGCACGCTTCCGAGAGAGAGGCATTTGGTTCCGGAGAGAGCGAGGAAAGGTTGAGGGGAAGTGAACCCTCACTTAGGGTTCGGCTGAGGAAATCTCCGGCGAGCGCTGCACACGAGGATGGGGTCGTCGGAGTTCGCACATCTAGCGACCGTGGTACGGTGCCTCGACCATGACGTACAGCATCCTACCGGAGCTGGCGAAGTCGAGCGACGGTAGCTTCGAACAGAGATGAGGTGCCCAGATGTGGGAGGGCAGTCACTGGTGCTTGGCGGAGCTGCTAGGAGTCGCCGGCGTGCGGCTTTCGTATGGTGCCGGAGTGTGAGGCTGCCGAGAACTGGTACGGCGGTGCTAGCCGCGGGGCACGGGGCGCGGTTTCGGCGATTGGTTTGCGAGAAGTGGTGAGGTTTGGAGGGGTTTAGGTGCTGCACGAGTGTGTCGGTGGTGTTACGCCGGGGAGGAACAGGGTGATCGAAGTTGGAGTCGGGAGGCAATTGGAGACGAGAAGAGCGGGGCTACGTGGCTGGTTGTCTCTCCCTGCCACGGCTGCAAGGCTGGTGTTTGAAGGAGGATGGAGGCTGTGGTGATGGCAGTGTATTGGCTTGGCCGGGCCGGCTGGGTGGTGAAGTGAGGAACGGGAAGGAATAAGGCGGAGGTGGTGGTCGTCCTGGTTGTCGACAACGAAATGGTCGTGGTACATGGGGCTACTCTGGTGGAGTTATTCTTCTAGTGGCTACTAGGGTTTAGGTGGGTTTTGAGGAAGGAGATGAAGGAGGCGTGGAGGAATGCTTGGTTAGCATATATTTTTCGACATGAAAGAGAAGTCTTGCAGTTTGTCTTTTGTAATGATACTATGTTTGGTGCATGTTTTTCGACAGTTTATGGATGACGGCTGATTACCTAGAGTGTATGTCTAGAAACTGTGGACATGAAAGAGAAGACTGCAGCTGATAGTTGATAGCATGTTTATATATAACAAATGTCGATTTCTGCAAATTTAGAAATTAAAAATTAGTGTTTCCTCCTAACTGTAAATATAATAATTTGTGTTTCCTCCTTACTGTAAATATAATAATTTGTGTTTCCTCCTTTAATGGCAGAAATTACCTCTTTCTCTATAGAAGAAGGAGCACCCCCCATGCTTGTAGGAACCTGATCTTCGGTAGACAAGTTGCACGCTGGAAGAGGATCAAGTGAAAGAGGAGGAGGATGATCGGTATAAATAGGTTGGAGAGAGGAAGAAGATGATCGGTATAAATAGGTTCAGCAAAGGAAGAAGATGACCGTTAGAGAGAGAGAGAGAAGACCGTTGGAGGACCCCTGCCACGTACGCAGGGGTATTCTCGTCTAACTTTTATTTTTTTACTTAATAACACACACGGATTGTCACGTCACCCAAAATCAAACAGCGTCTTCCATAAAGTCGTTTAGACGACATGGTCTTTCAACCTTAATTCGTAGGTGCTCAGATATAAATATTTCTTGTAGTACACTAGCCTCCGCTCCTGTATCTAGGAGTGCGTGGATAGTCAATTCTTTATACCCTGGTATATATAAAGTCAGGGGTATATAAATATGATATTGTGGCGCTGTTTTTAAATCATATGTTGTCCTGATCATTAGTCGGAGTTTTGAGTATTTCCTCCAATTCAGGAATTGAGTCAAGAGGTATTTTAAGCCAATCGATATCATCATCAATTAGTTCAAGGTCTTGACTCAACATATCTAAAGATGTACTGGCCAACTCAAGGTCCAGATCATCATCAGAAGTAAGATCTATGTGTTCCTCAGGGAGTAATTCAATATTAAAAATTTCAGCCTCTTTATTTTTTACTCTATTTGCCGAGGCTTTAATTCCTCGGATAGTAGCTTTTTCTCTGTCTGCTTTATTCATTTTATGATACATACGAATATGATCTCTGAGACTACTTAAGGTATTATCCAATTGTCTCATAACAATATATCTATAGTTAGATTTAATAGGATAATCATATTTTATGAGTTCTTTATATTTACTTGTAATGACAAACAGCTTATAAGCCTCTTTTATTTCGCTAGCATTAAATTCTGTATGTCTAACTTTCTTGGAACTCATCAAGCAAGATCGGAGTTTTGCTCCCGGATTCGGGATAATGGTGTATGTACTGTTAGATTTTCTCTAGCTTGCTTTGCCTGATCTATTAATAATTTTGTTCTTCCCTCTACAGGACAATCACTAATACTAGCTCTATGAGAGTATTCATCAATTGGCAGTTGTTGTGTACCAAGATGACTCATGGAGTTAGATCGTGATATTCTCACTGTATTCGAAGACGAGGATTCATCATCTTGAATAGATCGGCGGTTATTTACAACCGTAGATATGGTATTTCCAGATGCAATGAAGTACTCAGTAGGTACTTCAGTTTTTGGTTTAAGAGATTTAACAAACAACTGCATTTCGTTGTCTAATCTCAAATGTTCTAATTTAACTAGTCTTGGCTGAATAGTTTTACCTACTCCAACCTCGAATAATTTTACCAAATGTTTGGGAGTAATGGACTTGAAAGTAGGCGTATCATTCAAGGCCATACAATGTTCCCATTGTATTCCCAAAACTTTGGATCCAGGCAAAAGTTCTATGCCTTGTAGGTTAATAGATAAGGTACATGTTTTTGTATATTCTCATCCTCAAGACTAATAGAAAAGTCTGGATGAATATTCATTCCAAATAATCTATTTGCTAAATTGGATTGGTTTATATACCTCTTTCTTATCTGAATGAGGTATAACTTCTTTTAGCTTTTCTAAATCTTCATCAGTAATTTCAAATTGCTCTCCCTCACTACGAGAGAGGCTAGAATTTGAAGTTTCTTCCGAAGTTATAGTATTCATATATTCTAAATTCACAGTATTGTTCATGATAATCTCTACCAGAGCTACTAGACTCAGGTGGAGGATCATTAATAGTTTCCTATGGGGTGGATCGACTACAATAGGTAGATCCTCGTATTTATGGATTACAAGCAATCCAATTGGATCTCCCCTATTAATGTCATAATCCCCTTCCCAAGTTGTATTTTTGACTGTTATAGTGACATTATGTCGGGATACTGGCTCAATAAAGCCCTGTGTAAGGATTATACCTTTATTGGCATGGAGGAATACTATGGATTATACCATAATATCCAAGAGGTATAAATATTCGTAAATCGAGGCTTATTTCCGCACTTCGATATCTTTTTATAGTAACCGCCTTACAGGCATATAAAGTATATCCGGCTGAGATTCCCTCTTTTATGGGGAGGATCCCCTTATCATTAAGGAGGGTAATCCTTACCTGATTGTATGTTTTATTTATGGTATTCATATTAATTTGAGATGCTCAATAGAGTTACAGAGATCTTCATCAGAATCTGCTGCTTCTATAGAGGATATGCTCATAGATTCTATTTCATATAATGAAGAGGCAGATGTATCACTGATTTCATTAATAGTACCTATATGTATTCCATATTCTTCAAGGTCATCGATAATAATGCTGCTAATGTTCTCAGGACAATCATTAGCAAAAGACCCTCTTTATTACATTTAAAACACTTGCATCCCTTTCGGAATTTTTTCTTCTTGATAAACTTTCTTTTTCAAAATTCTTTTCGGACTTGAATTTTTTTAAAATTCGGTTTCCATTTTTTCCGAGTAATTCTATATTTCTTTTTCCTAAAGGTTTTACCCTTTTTATTTTAAACCACTTCCTTTTAAACCTTTTATATTCGGGCGGACAGCCAAACTGAAAATTAACATCTTCATCATACTTGGAGCAACACCTATATCCAAGCACAGAATTTTTTATATATCTATCTATTTGAGTATGTGCCTTAGCCTGATCACAAGTCTCTTCCATGGCACTCATGCAGGCACGTTTGAGCATACCCGTGGAATGTACTCCACCTCTAATTTTATCATATACTTCTTTAATAATATTATTCCAGGGATAGGGAATTTTGGTAAAAAATTCCCTAATCCAGAACTCTTTATGTTCTTTGTTCCCTAGGTGGAAAATTAAACCAATGTATTTGCTTACAAATTCTTCTAGCATACAAATATCACACAGGATCATTTTATGTAATATTTTATCATAATCTTTGGTGGCACTAGGATCTTCTCCCGTAAAATCTGCCACTACATATTCTAAGAGCTTATTAAGAGCATCGAATTTGCTTTTCATACCCATTACTTCCGCAGCTGCCTCAGGGTTTAGGGTTTCAAAATTACGCAGCCAGGCAATACTATCTCCTTGCCAATGGCTCGTAGCATAGTGAATAAATCCTCCTGTGGTAATATCAGGAGGTAAAAGTATGCCATTCCATTTATTCTTTGACACCAATTAGAGATATATTCTCCCATGCGTTTATGAGGAATATTATCTATATTGAATGTCAATCCATCCTGATTAGATGATTTTTCCTGATAAGCATTCTTAGTAGTAGCATTTATCCTTACCCAATCTTTACGTCTATCATCATTAAACATCCGTGTAAATGGGGAAGGTTCATCTAAAGGTACATTAGCATCGCGCATGAGTACCTCCGGGTTTGGAGGTATTGATCCTAGATTGGTCAAGGGTTCAGCACGTACAATCAAAGAATCGTCAACGTAGTTGCTTCCCTGACCTTCTTCAATAGCTCTAGTGTTCAGAGTCTCAGTGTCATCTGAGTCTGAATTTTCAGCATATTTCCATTTAAAGAAATCAATAGCTCTAGAATGTTTTTCATAGTAAGCGTAAACATCCTAGGCTTTCGATTTCTCCAGATAATTCCTTATGCTGGAGTTTAAGGAAGGTTTCATAATATTCTTCACTTATTTCATCCAGTGGAATAGTATTTTTTCCCTCGGATGATAGTTTAGCATATTTATGCTATTAGACCAACGTCTTTTGGTCATCTGAACAACAGGTTTTGCTAGACGGACCGGGGTTGGTCTACTGGTTGCGCTTTCCGCTTCTTTTGGAGTTTTCCCAAAGCTTTTAAGTTCTTGCTTAATATGAGATATTTCCATCCCAATATCATTAACCTCCCGAACGATATTATGCATATCGTTGCTTATACTTACTAAAATGTCTGCAAGGTAATTATAGATCCCATTTTCTGGGTTCTTGTGAGAAGGTAGATGAACAATGTGTTCATAACCTGTTAATTCAAACGGACAGTGGTGTCCTGCCGAATGAATAATATTCTCGGCTTTAACCGAAATGTTTTCTCCCATTTCAAGGGATTGTTCTTGAGTAGAGAGGCTATAAGTAGTCTAGATAAATATTCAACAAAAATATTCTTAGATCTAAGTGTTGGCTCGCTTTGACCCTTATTTCTACGGCTAGACATAGCTCCCCTACGTTCTCAGACTCTTTGTCCGAGAACTACCGTGGCTTTCTGGCAGGGTTAGGCCTCAACAAAGGACCACAAGCCTAAGCTACCGCTTCATAGAATAAGAGCACAGCAGTGGTTCGTTTCCTACACCATGCGTATGAGCCTTTACATAGATCTAAACTTTATTCTTGTTGAAATAATCTAACCACTTGCTAACATCCTACTCAAGAACAAGTACTTAAGCTATCATAAAAATTAAAACAAAAATTAAAGGAGGAGGAGAGGACTTACTACCAACACACCAGGAATTTTATTGAACCGGGCTTTGATACCAGACAGATGTAGATAGATGTACAAAGGAAACAAAGGAAAAACACAAGAACACTCAGGAAAAACACAAGAACACTCAGGATTCACACAATACAAAAGAACACTTCAGTTTTCGTTGCCCCTCTTACAAAGCACACACCCTTATTTATAGGGGTCGAAACTCTATACCGGTTCAGCCGGTTAGTGCTTACCGGGAATCATTTATGCACAGCTCATCACCGATGATAAGCATAAAACATCTTTATGTCACATCACCAGAACACGTCATTGGTGTAGATAGGAAGGAATCTACTTTATCATTGTGGAGGGCCCCGATAAACTATTTCCCACCAGTCCCCCCAATTATCAAAATCTGTCGGTGGAGAAAGACGATTCTCTGGATCCCACAGACGGATTTGCCTGTCGGCTTCTTCTGGTTCTTGCTCTGCTTGGGTCTCGAGGGTATTGGACCCAACCGTTCCTGATGGTGTGTCTGGAACTTCTTCGTCATTTGGTGACACTGGCACCTCTTCAGAGCTATCTGGTACCTCTTCCTCCAAAAATGCCCATGGAGACGAAGGAGGTTGCTGCAACCGTAGGAATAGAGACCTGCGCACGAAACTTCTTTGCATTTTTATTGTTAATTTTACATAAGTTACAAAAATGCCACCCCACACGTTTTCGGTAGCGCCTGAAAACATCTTTGAAGGTGATTTTCTTCAGCATCGGTCCACCATGCTTCTATCCTCAGTCCATCTCTTCTTCTTCAGAAGAGACCTTGACCCGTGCCTGCTGCCCAATAGGTCCAAGGTTCATACACCCGACGAACTCCTGGATCAGTAGATGCTTGAGATCATCTTGTATCGGAATGCTGAGATAATCCGCCAAGATGATGTTATCCTTGATGGTGAGTAAGGCGAGCTCTTCAGGAAGCTTGGCAAATTCCCTGAAAAACTCGCAGGCAGCGCCATGTCGCTCTTTTTCTTCATTAAATCCTCCCGCTTGAACTGGGAAAACTTCAAACCTGGATCTCCCTCGTGTCGTCGGAGCTCCCATATCTGATAGGAGGGAAAACGTTTGATGTACCTCCTTTCTTCCCAGATGCTCCAGATGGTAAATCTGAACTGCTTCTGGAAGCGGCTGGTGTGCGAAAGAGCTGCCTCCCAACAGATCTTCGGAAGGAACTTCTCATAGAGTTCCACTTCAGAAGTGTTGATGAAAACCTCATGAATGAGCCCTTTTTTAATCTGGGCCTCAAACTTCACTATTTCTTGGAAACATACAACTAAATGTAGATTTCCATATTTACTACATATAATTTCTTCATTTTCAAAATATTTTATGACGCTCGAATCGTCCAAGCGCTTAAAATATGTTAATAGACGGGATTCTTCAATAAGTCCTTGTTGGTACATGGTAATCATTTTTGGACCATGACCTCTGACTCAATATTAAGGAGTTTTTTCATCCGTTAGGTCCAACGTGGTGAAGAAGGTCAAAACATCCGACATTCTAAGATTCACCAAGTCGTGACTATTTATTTGCTTTAATATGTCTTTTAGCTCCCTATGCTCGGAGCAATTTCCCTGAAATAAATCACGCTCCCTAGATATGAGTGCGGGAGATCTTGATGTAGAGCTATAAGAAATCAACTGAGTGGCCCTGTTCCGGACATCAGTTAGCTTGGTATTTAGCTGTATAGCACTATTTCTCGAGATTATGTATTGTTTCTCGAGCTGAGAGAGCCAGAAACAAGCTCCCTTTGTGTCGTTGGCCTGTATAGCTCTATAGCAGCCATTAAACAGATCCCAAGAACCCTTGTCAACTCTCTCGAGATCCTGATTGTACCAATTTTTCAACATTGCTGTGGCAAAAGTTTTCTGAGGAGGCTTTCTAGGCCCTTCCCCGGTCTTTCCCTTTGCCTGTTGTGCCTGTGTAGCAACCTGATTTGTTTGGGCCTGTGGGGCCTGTGGGTTATTCACCCTTTGGCTATTCGCCTGGGGACCGGTGACAGTCCCTGGAGCTGGGCTCTTCGCCTGTTGCGCTCCTGAAGACGAGGCTCCCGCCATGGAAGTCTCAGCTCTGGCTTTTTTGCCAGCAACCTTGGTGAAGGCGTCCTCGGTGCTCATTTGTTCGAACACCCTGCGCATCTCAAGGAAGTCGTCCTGGTCCATGTATCATATCCTGGTTAATGTATCAGCAAGAAAATTAGTATAGCCAGGAATATATACCACATCATAATTAAATATCTCTAAATACATTGCTATCCTAATTCTCCTGAGATTTTCTTCAGGATTATTAATTGTTTTTTTCTTAAGAAACTGAGCCACAGACTTGTTGTCCGTTTCAATAATAAAATTTCTATATAATAAATATATCCTTAGGCTTTTAATGGCTAATTTTACTGCCAATAACTCTTTATCATATGTGGCATACTTAATTTGGGTTTTGGTAAATTTCCCAGATGTATATGCAACTATTTCCTTTTGCTTTGCAATGAGAACTCCTGCCCAAAAGAGATCAGAAGCATCAGTTTGCAAAACCAGTTTTTCATTATCAAGTGGGAAGTAGAGGATTCTCTGATCTTTAACTAGCTCCTTTATTTTTGCTATTTCACCCTTTTCATCTGGTGAAAGGGAAATAGGGATTCTACTAGTATCCCACTTACGGGGTTGTTCTCCAGTATCACGTTTATATTTTGCTTGTTCAGCAGCAAGCTTGTCTTGTAATTTCTCAACTCTAGCAGAAAGATGAGGAATAAATTTTCTGCCATAGTTAAGCAATCCCAAGAAACTCTGAAGCTCTTTAAGAGTTTTAAAGTCTTCAGGAAAATCTTTATTTTTGTATATATATGTTGCTGTAATTCAATTTGACCATTTTTAACAATTTTTCCTAAAAAATCGATTTCTGTTCTAAACAGTTCGATTTTCTTTGGACTTAGAATAATACCGTTATCTAGTAGTAGTTTTACTACTGATAATAGATGTTCCTTGTGTTCATCAGCAGTTTTGGAAAACACAAGAATATCGTCAATATATACAACAACATAATCTAAATGTCCAAATATAGAATTCATCCATTTCTGGAAAATTTGCGGAGCATTCTTTAACCCAAAGGGCATAACAAGCCATTCAAAATGTCCTTGCGGGCAACTGAATGCTGTTAACTCAATGGAAGCTTTATCAGCAAGTTTAATTTGCCAAAAACCAGATTTAGCATCAAACTTACTATAAAATTTAGCTCCTTGTATTTGTTTTATTAGATTTTCAGCTGAAGGGATAAAATACCCATCAAATTTGGTATAGCTATTTAGCTTTCTATAATTAATAACCATTCTAGCTTTTCCTCGTTTAATTTCAGCATGATTCCTAACTAGGAAAGCTGGTGAGGAATGAGTACTAGAACTTTTTTGTATTAGTTTTAAACGAAGTAACTCGTCAATTTGCTTAGCGAATTCCTCCTTATCAGTAGGAGAAACCATAATGCTATTGACTCGAACCTTCGAGTCTTTATGTATATCTAAGAGCTCAATCTTGCAAAAGCGAGGAGCTCTATCGAACCATTTTAATGGATTGTCAGAATATAAGGGTTCCAACATTCCATGGATAACCTTTTGGAAATTATTTTCCGTAGGTAGCGTAAAATCAAACAGCGTCTTGACGGAAAGGGGGTTTTACCAATTCGAGATCTTTAGGGGGTATTTCGCAAATTAGTCCATTATTTAGGGGAGGTTTTACAAATATTCCTTTATTCTTCAAAGTGCAAGGTCCGAAGAAAATCATTATAGCAATTCATCAAATAGGACATGACGCTTGGGAATTGGATAGTCGTCCGACTCTTTAATTTCAAAGAAAAAAAATAGTCTTCCCATCGCTTTAGATTTTCTTCGCATTTCAGAGGAAAAAAAAAGTTATTCACGTCACTTCCCATTTCAAACGATCAACAATAAGTTTTTTTTAATTGTTCATTTTAATTCTCTCCTCATTCTCTCTTTTTCTTATAATTGAAACACAAAATTTTTAATTTTCTTCAATTTCTTCTCCTAGAATCCTTAAAAAGGATTCCGCGATGTAAGACTACGTGAAAAAGGCCACGACGGCACACCACTCTCTCTCTCTCTCTCTCTCTGGCCTCTACTTGAGCCTTGACCCAAAGAGGAGACGAAAATGTGAGATAGAGGTATCAATGTGAACCTGATATTTTAGCAAGACTTTCATTTTGAGAATTGAAATATTTTTTAATTTTGTTCCTTGATTTGGCTTATTATATTTTTTAGTTTCCTCTGTTGTTAATGATTGAGGACAATATCTCTTTGCCTCCCGTCTTTTCAATGAGGAGTTCTATTGATGTAATTTAATTTTCGAAAGTTTTAAGTTATATTTACATATAATCTACTTTGCACAGACAAGCACAGACTTGAATTTTACATCTTTTCAAAATTGGATACATATTGTTTGTATTAGATCTTCGGTCTTCCTTCGTAATATCTCTATTTATGCACATTTTCATAGTAACTAAGTTTCAGTCAGCTTCTGTGTTATTTAGCCCACTACATGTTGTAAGTTTATAAATGATCCCACGTTGGTGTTGAATACCGATGAACCTTTTCGTTTATCTTTGCACTTAAGATTTCACACTTAAAATTATACGTTGTACCTAGTGTTCAATATATTTTCAATCTTTGCACTTAAGATTTCACAATGATTTGGTTTTCAAACGAAAATGTTTTGTAGCTTTTGTTCATTTTGTAACTTTTATTCCTCCTAATTTAGGTTTTTTTTTTATGTTCCTTGAGTTTCTCTATTGTTGATAAATTTGGGAAACAAGTCCATATATCTCAATCCTAGTACTGAAAAGACATAAAGAAGAAATGTTAAATAACAATATTGCATCGGAGAAATTTTTTTTTTAACACAAAGTAGTATTACCATTTGCCAGGATATTCCTGATGCAAAATTTAAGGTTAGCTGGCATGAATTAGGCCTCAATTTAAAGGGTTCACTTTGGTTTATTGTATCATGCAAAAAATTGATATTCATTTCATATATTTTTAAGAAGGGGCATTATTTGTATTTTGTCCTAGGCATCAAAATGTTCCGGGCCGGGCCTGAATACAGTGTGTGCTAAGTCTCGTACGTATCGTCGGTATTTAATCTATATATATATAAATATATATATATATATATAATTAGAATTTGGTATCAGAAAATGGCCAACGTCAAAGTTTGAGTTTCGAAATCACTGTTTTACATATGCTCATGAACAGTAATTTTGAGACTCAAACTTAATATCGGTCGTTTTCGAGATCTAAATTCTAATATTCATATATATATATATGTGTAAGATCCTATTACTAAATAATCCACCCCAAAAAAATTTACGGAAAAGAATGTTATTTTATAATTATTTGCACATCAACACTGTCAAAATTTGTGGCAACTTTATTTAAAGTTTATTTTGCTAACTAAATATCGTCCTTAAAAACACATGGGACACTGTACAAACAGTTCTAGAATTTATTAGAACATACTAAATAAAATCCCAAAATATTATGGCACATTCATGTAACATATGTTTCATTTAAACCTGGGGAACATGGGTATATCCAGACAAGGCTCCATTGTGCGTTAGCATATTTCGTTTTAGAACGGAAATCATCCAAATTAACAATTCGGGTTAAATTTGAAAATTGTCGGATTGGGTTTCAATATTAAGTTGAATTTTTTTTGGTTTCCTATATTTGGTTGTTGGATTTGGATTTTTGTTTACCGATCCGAACTGGAAAAGAAGAAGAATATATATATATATAATATATATATATATATAATATATTATATATAATTTTGATTTCAAGATTGGTTAGAGGTCGTTTGCAAAAAGTGTGAAAAAAATTCAAATCCGACACTCGGGCCGAGTGGTCAGGAGGTCATTTTGATTTTTTCCACACTTTTTGCAATGACCCGAATTGTTAATTTGTATCATCCACTAGGCTAAGATCATTTACAAAAGTAGTTTAATATATATATATAAATATATATATATTATATAGATATATATATATATATAATATTATATATGTCTCCTGACCACACGGGCTCTAATCCATATCTAAACATATATAAAAAGGGCTTGGACGAGATCATTGTTCTCCGACAATTCAACGTTAATCTCGACTCGACTAAGGTTAGAGCAATAAACCATAACCCTTCTAACGTTAATTTTTTTCAATCTTTTACTAAATATTCCTTTCTTACATGACTCCCGGTTCATCATCTCTAGTCTCATCAATAATTCTATTACTTCACGGAAAGACTCTAATTTTGTATTTGTTATTAGTTATTTCAACTAGAGAATGATTTGTGTAAGAACTAAGAAGCAAGATTTGTTTATGTTATCTATTTTTGCTTGGGAATTCGGATTTTTATGTTTTTGTTTCTTCAAAATTTTAGTTTGTTCTATGCTTTTCTTGTTCTCGTACTTATTAATACAATGCTTATTTGGCAAACAAATACTTTTTGATTGTTTATTACATTGAATCATGCTGAATTCATATTTAGCTTTCTTATTTATGGACGTGCAAAATCTTCCTGTTGGAATATGATTGTTGTTCTTAAAATTATGATTTTGAGTCTGGTAGTTTCAAGTTATAGTTGTACTTATTCCTTTTTCCAATAGCTGTCTTCTGCAATTTGACTTCTTATAGTTTGTGTATGACATAGTTTTGTTAGGAAAAAACTTTGATATATAAGGTTGTATCAAAAAAAAATTTGATAAGTCTTCTGCATAACATGCGGGCCTCTTTTCCATTTTTTGGTAACCATATAACAAATATATATAGGGGACTTATCTGTCATACAGAAGGTTGTATCAAAATTTTGATACAGACTTCTATATTAAAGTTTAGCTCGTTTTGTTAATATGCAGAAACTTTGTCTGGAAAAAGGAACCTATGCTCTCTTTGTTGGTTCAATGTTCTCTGTCATAACTACCTTATTCTTGTTTTTGGAGAAGCTTAAAACATTACAATTGCTTCAATCTTTTATGGTGCTTCATTAGACTCACATGTAGATCTTGAACCAAGAACCTGCACGTGCTATGTTGGGGGTTTCTATTGTATCCTTGAGATTTGGCTTAAATTGGTCTAGATCGATAAACATTAAAAATAGAGCTAATTAGTATTTAGATCTGGAGTTTTATACTGGTTTAAAGTTTAAGCTTGAACACGTCCAATTGAAAATTTTAGATCATTGATGTTTATATTTTGTTTCTTTTTTATTATTACTCTTCTTTTTATGTTTGATAATAAATTATCATATATAGACTAGGAAGGATATAATGGAAAGAAGAAAAAAAAATTCATAATCTAAACTCTTCAATTGGATAATTGAGGACTTGAACTCTAAACTGGCCAAAACTGGCCATGGTTTAAATGCTAGTTAGCCCTTAAAAATATGTTATGGTTGAATGCTCTGACTTTCTATATGAAATTGATCAAAACCTATATAATTGATAAAATATGATTATACTAATAATATCGATAAACATGCATCCAACTGAAATTGAAATGGAAGAGTTGGATACTCTATTTCAATTATAAAGGTTTTTTTTTTTTTTGAAGTGTCTTTTTCTCTGGCTTAATAAATGTCAAGGGGGATTCGAACCTGCGTCTTTCTCGCCGGAACCCTCCATTGGTACCATTATGCCACAAACCCACGGACAATTATATAGGTCTTGGTTGGATAGTGAAATATGCTATATTTCAATATTATGTGGTCGCAAGGTTGGCCCCAAGGAAATGAGTTGTCTTAGCCGGAGCTAAATTTGATTGTCCTTAACATCAAAATATATCAAAAATAATAAATAATGGCGAGTGGGTTGGCAGCAGCATTGAAGTCCTCGGACCTGCGGCGTGAAGTTCAGATTCCAAGTTCTTCTCCTTGAGTTACTCGAGACGTTTCCAGTGGAAGCTCAAAACATGAACCTAGTGGATTGCTAGTTTAATTGACAAAGAGGAGTTGATGTGGACCACAAAAAGTCTATTGACGGATAGGTGGAAACTTAAAGGTCTAAAAGATTGTTCTAACCAGAGGGTTGTCCAAACTCGAAGGCTTATCTGGCTTATCCGATGACCGGCCATGTGTGGTTGGATGCTATGAAAAAATATTTATTTCAATGACAGACCAAAATAACCTATCGAATGCTCACCCCTAAATATTTGTATACTAACAACTTTGACAAGGCTTATGTTGATATACTCAAAAAGCACATGACATAGCATAGTTTCTATGCCACCAATTATCATATATTGCACTATGGTTTCATATATGTTTTTAATTATCAGAGCACGTGTTTTTTTTTTTTTTTTAGGTATTCTTTCTCTAAGTCATATCGTGGCTATATAAGCCATCCAGCCGTCGGAAGGAGAATTTAAATTCAAGATCTATACTTGGACGACCTCCTATACTACCACTAGACTAGTGCTTTAGGAACATTATCAGAGCACGTGTTGATGTAACTTTTTTTTTTGTTAGTGCGCCCAGGTTCATATATGTCTATGGGCTTGTGTTATCATCTTGGATAAAGAATCTTATTAGTTTCCATCTACTATAGGTTTGTGTTTGAGCAAGTCTGTAGGGAATTCAAACCTTGTTCTCGCAGTACTTGCACAGGTCCTTGTATCGATATATGATATTTTGATTATTGAGTATGATTATATTTGATAAGATCAGATCCTGCACATTATCTATTTTGATAAGAAAAAAGAAATCGACACTTATAGCTTCCTACCTTGATCATTGTGTTTGATTATGAGATTTTGATTATTGAGTTTGATTACATAAAGATTCATGCACTTAGGGTGTGTTTGATTGCAAGATGGAAACTATGTGGAAAAAAAATTAATTCAATGGAATTACTTTCCTAGAAAAAAATTCTATGGAATTTTAGAAAAATTTACGGAAAACTTAATTTGAGTGTTTGATTGCCATTATTTTTCACGAAAATTGTTATTTTCATGAAAAATGATATTTTCCAATGGGTTGGACAAGTTTTATTTTCCACCGTAGTGTTGGAGTCCACTCTGAATTTTGGATGTTCATAATTGGTATTAAGTTATTTTAGATATAATAGGATTTTTATTTTAGTGCTCTTATTTAGAAAATCGTATAATGATAAAATAGGATATTAATGGAATATTTTATGTATAATAGAATTCCAATTTTATTCTTATGTATGAAATCCTATTATGACCTATGAATATGATTTTCTCATATTAATATATGGGGTGAGGGTGGAGACACAACGTATAGCACAACTAAGAGAAAATTCGCACTTTGCACTTAGGACATCGTCGTACAGTCAACTTCGGCTAGGGAGATTGCCTTCTCTTTCTTTCTTTTTTCTTGAGTGTGTTGAGGAGGTTCTCTTAGGACTTCGCCATACAGTCAACTTCGGTTAGGGAGATTGCAACGGTTGATCAACGATTTCAATTGTAATTTTTTTTTTTTAGTGTGGTGAGTAGGTTGATCCTATTAGGACAAAATGTTCAACATTGTTTTGGTCAGTCTTATAATTTTATCTGAGTTATAGAGATTGAGATTTGTTCTGGTGGCGTAGTCACCGTCATATTGTCTTTGTCTGTGTTTTGTGTTCGTAGACGAGGGTGGTTATTTCATGTGGGTTGGCCTAAGTTTTCGTTGTAGCAACGTCTCAAACTCGATATTGGAGCGCAGGAGGGCGTGTCTGATTTTCAACATCGGTATTAGAGCGAGGTTCTTTTGGTCTGATACCAACACTTAGCTCATATTTTAATCATTGGTTTTGATTATGTACTGATAAAAATATATTCAAATATATTATGAATCTCTGATCATTAGGTTTGATATTGATGCTTAGTTACTGATCAGAACAGATCCTGCACTTAGCTCATATTTTGATCATTGGATTTGATTTACTGATAAGAACAACAACGGTTACAACGGTTCAATGGGAGTGTTTCGATCTGAATTGATTCATTGAGAATGTTACTAACATTTTTTTCCATAATAATTAATAAATGATGATAATGATTAGGTTTGAGAAATGGGAACATATATACTACATGACATCTTTATTGATGCATAAAAGACCATATAAGCCTTGTAAAAAAATCTATTTTTTCCTTCACTGATTTTGTATATTGCAGGTTGTAACTTGAAAGAAAGCTTCAATGGAATACTCAACACCGTGGGAAGGGAAAATGCTCAAGTGATTCTCTATATTTCAGTTCACTTGTTGATTTAGGGAAGGGAAAATGCTATTACAAGAATTTGTATTTTAGAGTATTTGTAACTATGTGAGAGTCTGACTATATGAGAGTGATTGTCTTTGTAGTTTGTATGTTAATAATTGTAATTTTTTTTTATATTTGTACCTATTATTACTGAGTCTGTAACTAGGCCTGTCAATGGTAGACCGAAAATCCGTATCCGATCCATATTTGAACCGAAAATATCCGAAATTTCGGATACGGATACGGATTCGGATATCATATCGGATATTTATCGGATATCGGATACGGATACGGTAAGTGTCATATCCGGACCAATAATATCCGAACCAATAATATTTAAATTATTTAATAAATTTAAAATAGATTGGGCCATCAGGAATTCAGAATTCAGTCGAAAATCTATTGTTTCTGTTGTTTCTTGACAAAATATGTCGTTTCAATGTAGAAATATGTTTGTTTCTTACAAAAATCTGTCGTTTCAATGTGAAAATATGTCGTTTCTTGACAAAATCTGTTGGTTCTGATTTTTTTTCTTCTCTTTTTAAATTTTTTTTAGTAATCTTATTGGTTCGGATATTATCCGATATCCGTTAAAATTATCGGTAACGGATACGGTAGCCAAAACTTCTATCCGATAGGATATCGGATAGTTATCGGATATATCCGATAGTTAATGGTTCGGATATGGTATTGCCAATATCCGACCAATAAGCTACCATTGACAGGCCTATCTGTAACTATTACTTTTGAGTTTTAATTTTTTTAATTTCAATATGATTATGTGAGTCTTTGTAATTTGTACATGAATGGCTTTTGTATATTTTAATGATTATGTGATTGTAATTTGCTACTATATGCTTGCTTTGGAATTTTTTTGGGTAAATAAGGACCTGTTGTTATTTGCTTAGTTATTTTTTTGTCAATAGGCTTGTTTTGAAAAAAATAAAAAATACATAAACAAAAATATATTTTTCAAAAATTGCAAAGAAGGGAAAATTTTTAGACGATTTACAAAGGAGGGATGGACGGGACGGGACGGGACGCCAAATGTGTTGGTGCACTCTTCCAAAGAAGATATGCGCCAACTCAATTGGGGCATTATTTAAAAGAAAAAAAAATACATGAACTCAATTAGCACATGATTTAAATAAATTAAAATTATGATTGGGATAATTTTTGTATATTAATTAAAAATCCTAATTGGGATAGGTGAATTATTGGAACGAAATATGCTTGGATTCGTTAGAGATAGATATTTGGCCCATTTTGGCAAGAATTATCAAAATCATGATTTTCTTAAACTTTTTAATAATATGCCAAAACTATCCTAATCAATATTTTTAAAAGCTTCTAAATAATATGTAAGAATTATCTTAATCGAGTTTTAAAAATAATATGCAAGAATTTTTCGAATCAGATTGTTTTCTATTTTTAAAAAACAATATTCAAGAATGATCCTAATAATGTTTTTTTTAAGTTTTTTAAATAATATGCAAGAATTCCCAATCAATTTTTTTTTTTTTAAAGAATATGCAAAAAAAATTAGTCTTTGACTAGAATTATTCCAATCATGATTTATAGAAGTTATAGGGTTTAGTTTAATTTTGTTCCTATCACTGGATCAGTATAGTTGTATTACTGATTCAATGACAGGAACTTTGACCAAATTACTGATCCGACTGAATGGTCACCCTCATTGAGCATTAATTTGGTCAAAATTCCTGTCACTGGATCAGTAATCTAACTATAGTGGATCAAACTCTGGAACGCTACACGCAAAAGTAAATTCAAATGAGTCAAGGAAAGGGCTTTGTCCAAGTTGCATTTTCCTGTACAAGATGACAAGGAAAAGATGGGTCGGGTTGGGTCGGTCGTGTCGACAAAATAAACGGTCTAGTGTACTAGATTAGCCACAAATTCCACCATTTTCCAATTCTATCCTTGGTTTGGTCCAGATTTATTTTATTTTATTTTATTTTACTCACGTACACCCAATTGGAAGGTCGAATCTTGTCGGCTCTTTCGGAGTGATCTAGATTAGCTTTATGTTAACTTTTGTACCAATGAGCTATAGAGGCCATCAAAATTTGCTAGCTCCAATGAGCTTGAACTATGTAGCCGAAAGATTAGAAGTTAAAAGACTAACAAGGTCATAAAGGTACTTTTATGTACTCTTAGGCTTGGATATTACAAAATACAATAGCATTACCAAAAAGTTTGGTCAGCTCTAGGGTCCGATTGAAATGAGGGTTAAGAGAGTTAAGTGAGAGAAAGTTAAGTTATGGAGAAATAAAATCATACTTGGTTTAAAGGTAGAGATTTATGAGGGAAGGTTGTGAGGGTTTATTTCACCGTCTTTTGTCCATTTTTTTATCCCCCAAATCGGAGGGTTAACGAGGGGGATTGAAATTTTTTCTAAAAAATTATAAATACTCCTTATTTGTTCTATAAAATATCATAATTTTTTTTTCTTCCATTTTTTTCTTGTTTTCAATATGCTAATCCGTGCCTTCTTAATTTGTGAATATTTTGACAAGTTCTAGTTAAAATTTCAATCAAATTTAATTTTATGATAATTATAGCAATATTTGTTATAGTATTTAATTACAAGCAAAAAGTTTTGTATGAGGTCTTCAATTACAAGCAACCAAACAAAATTTGGTAACCATTTTCATTTGAATGCACCAAGAAGGATATTAATAGGGTGCGAAAAGACTATCACATTATAATTTAACTTATTTTACGAGTGCGACTATTCTCGTAAGTCACTAGCGTGGATGACAACTTAGGTTAGAAACTAAGATATGTGGGTGCTTATCATAAGAACGACTTTATTGAACTGACTCGACTTTTTTTTTTCTTCTTCTTTCCAATGGCTTCTTTATGAAACATTAGGGGTGAGCATTATTCGGTTTTGAACCGAAAATCGAACCGAATAAGAGATTCGGTTCGGTTTTAAAAAAAATCGGTTCGATTTCGGTTTTGAAAATACTAAATTTTTTTATTCGGTTTCGGTTTCGGTTTTGGGTTTCGGTTTCGGTTTCGGTCCAAAACCGAAAACCGAATAAGAAAATTTAGTTTTATATATATATATATATATATATATTATATATATATATATATATAGGTATTAATTATAGGTATACTATGGGTATAATAAATATATCTAGGTATATGTCACTCCCCATTCCCAGAATACATTTTTTAATACATGTACTGCTTTAATATATTTATTTAAATATTTATCATGTATTGTTTGTATTTAAATCTCTTTAAATTCATGTTAATTAATTTCCTGCAATTAATTTTCTGTATTTTACTTTCTGCTTTTATTATCTGCTTTAGCTTACTTTAGGTTTGGCCTAGGTTGGTTTATTTTCGGGTTATGGTGGTTCATCATGAATCGAACCCACCAACACCATTTAAAGCCCCAATCCTTTTCTCTCTGTTTTCATTACTTCTCCTTCTCATTTACTCTTCTTCTTCTTCATAACTCCCTCTACCTACCAACTCGTAGGCAAGTACATCTTGCTTCCACATGAGAGTCCATTTTTATTGTTCCATTAGCTTCTCCTCATGTTTCTAAGACACATTAGAACTTGTCATTTTCCATTTTGAGGCTTTAATTTTGTAGATCTAGAAATTAGTTATTTTCGGATTTTGGTGGTTTTGATCTATCAAACTTCTTTGTTTCAAGTCTTGATGGTTCCATGTTGTAGAGAATTTTATTCTACCAATTTTGACCTTTGAAAAGTTGGATTTGGACTTATTTTGACCAAGTTATGGACTTTTGAAGCTTTGGGTTCAAACCATGGAGTTCTTGCTGATTTGGAGAAGACAGTGAGCAGTGTGCGCGAGCTTTTTAGCTTGCGCCACTGAGCTGCGCGCGCTCTTTAGCGCAGCGCAGTCTGACTCATACGCTGCCTTTTGGAGGCGTATGTCTTGCATATGCTGTCTTGATGAGGAGTCGTATGGAGTACATACGCTGCCTTGATGAGGAGTCGTATGGAGTACATACGCTGCCTTGATGAGGAGTCGTATGGAGTACATACGCTGCCTTGAAGAGGAGTCGTATGGAGTCCATACGCTGCCTCTTGGAGACGCATGACTTAAGCGTAGCATGACTTGAGCGTAGCATGACTTGAGCGTAGCATGACTTGAGCGCAACCTGACTTGAGCGTAGCCTGACTTGAGCGTAACCTGACTTGAGCGTAATCATGATATGTTAATATTTCTGTTAAATATAGATTGTTACGTGGGATGTACCATGTGTCGTGAATTGAGTTATAGATACCCCGATTGACTGGAATTAAACCCTGAGAGTTGTAGACTCGACCCGACTGAATACTAGTTGACTTTCATGCCTTGTCACCATTGATAATGATTATGACCTTGACTAATAATGATCATACGTTCCTAGTTGGAACTAAGAGACTGGCTAGTCGTCTTTTTGAATTGAATGAATGAGACACATTCATATTAATTATGAACTATTGAAATCGACTGGCTAATCCCGAATATTGGCATACAGACACATGCAGGCTTCAATTCATTTATTATTTATTTATCTTACCAAAGAAGCATGTGTACTTTATGGTCAAGGTATGATTACTCCGTGGTTAGTTTTGATTGTTGCATTACGCTATGTAAGACCTACAACCTGACCGCACTGGTATCATTGTAGAGTTGTGCATATCGTACCCCGTACGAAAGTACTCATTCTGAATGACCATGATCCACGGCATGGTACTTCACTCAACGTAGAGACTATTAAGTTAAATAAAATAATGATTGCATGGAGAGAATGGATTCCCGAGTTCTTACATGGCAGCCCTCTTGGGACTAGTAGTGCCCGACAGGCCGGTTGGTCCCCACAGATACTGTAAATCTGCCACACGGGCAGGGAGCGGTATCTGGTTATATTATCTATTGAATATTGTATATTAATGACAGGCGTCCCGCTGGGACTCGTCTAATTCATGATTGGCGCAATTGATTGACTGGGTAAACTAGCCTTGCTTGCGCATAGTAAGAACTGAGAAATCCTTTATTGCATAATTCCAGGATAACTTGGGACTCACAATAGCAAGCCGTAGTAGTTGTCTGGCCGTTTAAATTGATTTATTTGTGTACTGTACCTACTCTGTTACTTAACTGAGATGATCAGAATGTCAAGACATGACGGGCCAACTTCTGTCCTTGTTTGGTTGGGAGGTTGGTTCGAAGTGTCGTGATGTTGTGTGAGTCCTAGTAGATAGCAGAGATCTATTATCATATTCTCTTATTACTGGCTCCATTCCTCATATCGTGCTCCCTTGCGGTACTTGCTTAGAGGTCTAACCTCTCTGGTTTTGCATGGCCAGATTTAGAGCCGGTCCCTGAGGATCCAGCCTCTACCTCCAAGATGGTCAACACTAGAGGAATGATCGCATGAGGACTCGAGTTGGTTTCTTACTTCCCCGCCCGTTTTGTTATCTACTTTATACTTTGCCGTTTGGCACCGACATGTTAGTCGGATTGTCTTGTACCTACTTTTACATAATTATAATTAAGTCAGACTGCAGCTGCTAACAATTGTATACTTACTACATCATCTGGTTGTACTTTGTAAAGCCAGATATCAAGAACATTTTGTCTGAGCGTTTGGGACGCCTTACTGCTTTATCTCACATGTTCTCTATTCTGTTTCTTGTTTGAATGATTGAGACAATAGAAGTAAAGTGACCATAGAAAGACTTTCATGTAGTATGCACCCCCTCGTCTTGTAGACAGCATTGATCGTATTATACGGTATTCATCTACCCGTAATACGTAGCTGGCTGAGTCATTCCCCCGCTCTCCCGTATTCTGGTTCTGGGGCGTGACAAGGTTTTAGTGGTGGCCCATGCAGGTCTGGTTCTAGACTTGTGGGTTGTTTTAATTTATAGGATGTCTCAAATCACACATGTTCCTCCTTGATCTCATGATTCGTAGGTTCTTAGCTCCATCTTGACATTCCAGTATCCTTTGACTTCATTGATCCTTCCTGTCCGGTCGTTTGATTTTCTCTTGTCCCTTTTCTTAGGGGCACCTCGTCCGCACTGTCAGAGCTGGACAGCAAAACATGGACAGCAACATGGACAACCTGACCATGTTGGTCAGCAACAAGGGCCGGTACTAACTCAAGAGACTACCCAAGAAGAAGTGATAGTGGAAGCAGCAGCTGGATCACAGTATCCGGATGTTCCACCACCACCAACAGTTCCACCTACCCCTGCGGGAATGGACACACCGGCTCTTCTGGAAATCATGAGAGGGATGATGGCTACTCAACAACATCAGATGTTAGCCCAACAGCGCATGCACGCTCAGTTGCAAGAGCAGAACGTACTACTCAACCAAGGATTGCAGACAGCTTTGGAAAGAGGGGCAATGCCGGATTCTGGAGCATCAACCAGATTTTGCAAGTTCAACCCCCGCCGTTTTGAAGGAACGGAGGATGCCATCTCAGCAGATGCATGGCTTAAGGATATTGAGGCTATTTTGACGGCGGCTAAGGTACCGGCAGAAGAACGTGTGGATCAGGTGAAGTTGTTACTTCGGGATCTCGTACGTGATTGGTGGAAATCAGAGGAGATAGGCATCAGACGTCCTGTTGCTTGGGACGATTTCACAGCAAGATTCAAGACAAAGTACTATGGAGTTGTGGCGCAGTTTGAGCTACAACAGAAGTTTATCAACCTCAAGCAGGCCGGCAAGACGGTAGATGCTTATGCAGCAGAGTTCTGCAGATTGAGTAGGTTTGCCCCAGAGATGGTAGCGACGGAGCGCCAGAGGGCCACTACCAAAATAAGTCATATTAGCGACGAAATTAGCGACGCCAACTTAAAACGTCGCTAATATTTTTGGATTTAGCGACTCCTAAATGTTGCATCACAATACGTCGCTGATAGCGACAAACAGCGACATATTGCGACTACCATTAGTGTAATAAAAATCAACATCGTTGATTTGTCGAAAAACGTCGCTAGTTTTATTAGTTCAGCGACGTTTAGCGTCGCAATGATTAATTAGTCGCCGAATATTAAACGGTTACCGACGCTTTGCGACGTATTTTTGGACGTCGCTAATTTCTGATAAAAAGGGTTTCCTCGGTTGGACTTTTCATTTCTTCCTCTCCCCAAATTTTATTTTCCCGCCCCCTCTTCCCCGACCTCGACTACAGCCACCCCTTCCCTCTGGCGCCGCTCATCCTCCTCCTCCACGCGAGCCCCTTCTCCTTCTCCACCGCGAGATCCTCCTCCTCCTCCAC
>JANAVB010029096.1:0-27081 GCA_029216955.1 Iris pallida | reverse complement strand
ATATATATATATATATATATATATATATTATATATATATATATATATATATATATATATATATATATATATATATATATATACGTGTTTGCTTGTGAATGTAACCTAGGGAGTATTGAGTCAGTTTAGGATTGACCCAATGAGCCTAGAATGGCCGAGTCGACCGACAAGTTGACCAAGTTGACAAAAGTCAACTTTGGGGCAAACTTGATCCAAATCGACTCAAACGAACTTAGAATGGCTTGGAAACTTGTGCTTGACCTAAAAAATTTTAAACGGACTAGTTGACTTATAGTTGACCAGGTTTGACTAGAGTTGACCAAGGTTGACTTTGACCTAAAAGGACCTAGAATTATGTAGAATCGTATTGTAGACCTTTCTTATGATTTTAGACCTTGTTGTGACTAATGGTTAATTTAAATAGGATTACATCATTCCAGTTTAGTTGCACTTCCTTATCAGCAGCTTGGATTACCAGGTGAGTATATTCTCTGACCGTTTTATACTTGTTTGGACATATTCACTTGTTATAGACTAGTTTACTTGATGCTGTCACGATGTTATCACAGATTAGTACTATATGGAACTCTTCATGGGATGTTATCCCCTCAGATACATCGGGTATATTATGCTCATGTACTTTATCATGTGCATCGTCAACTCTTTGTATTCGTATTTATTCATGTATAATCATGTGACATTCATGTACACTCATGATCATGTGAGATTTTTATGTTTAAACCAGTTGTTTCATATGGACTGATCCTCCATGTGAGACACTGCCTTTCATGTGCAAAACATAACATAGAAAGATCCTTGTGTATTGATTGGGACAGGGGGAGTATTTATTTGGTTATGTGATCTACACCATTGTCATGTACAACTCCAAATTAGATTTAAGTCATGTATAACCTAAGCCAGTTTACATAACCAAACATGTGCTATAAATACGTAGTTAGTTCATTTTTCTTATCTATATCATGTATATCTATTTCTACTATATCATGTTCTTTTTACAGTCTTTCTTCTATTTCTTTACAGTGTTTCATGTATATTATCCTATAGCTTGTTCATATTTTTCTTTCATGTTATGAACTGTGTGAGAGATATGTATTCGTTCCTGTCCTGACTGGACCTGTTAAAAATATTATAGATGATGAGGTTTGTTGCGATGCTTACTATGGAGCAAGCCTAGTTGACACAGGTGACCTGGACCCTCAGGAGGATCCAGTAGTCGCTGATGACTTGCCTTAGCTTAGTCTAGACTTTTTTATTATCTAGCTTTATGAGACATTTGAGATTGTATTGTCACATTATTTATGATGTGGTTTACACCGAGACTTATTATTCATATTGTGACTCTTTGTCAAGATTATCTTATCTTCTATTCCATCTTAGATATGGTGATTGAGTTATACTTTATATATTATTCTTCTTTAGGAGCATATTCATATTATGTTAGATGTTGTGACCTAGGACAGCATTCTACCACCGATATTGCGACGTTGGCTGGACGTACCCACTTCTCGGCCCTTACACTTGGTGGGGTCGTGACAGCCACGCATCCGACGATTAGGGTTACCACCCCTATGCCTGTCGAAGGCCCTTCTTCGAGGATGGAAGAGGGAACCGTCTTTGTCGCGAGGTCCGAGGAGGTTCGTATTCCTGAGGAGGATCCGACAGCTGCGACAGCTGAGGCTGTTCGGATAGAAGAGGTTCCTTCGTCTGTCTCGTTTGATTATGAGACTCGGGACTTTTCGGAGCTTATGGCTTCGCACCAAGAAGTGGCTTCTGCGAGTGGACCGGTAGTGATACCCAGGATCGGTTCTACAGAAAATAAAGGCGTAGCTCCAGAATCTATTCCCGAGACGGGTCGCCTAGTCGAGGATATTGAAGGTACTGTCGGTGGTTCCCCTGCAGAACCTCCTCCTCAAGGAGGTAAGGAGGAACCTGTAAATGACAAATTACCCCTGGCACTCATCAGAAGTCGGCCCCAGGAGGCGATTGAAGAATGCCAGAGGTTTAACGACGAAAATCGTTGACGGCTAGCTGACCGAGCTGTTAAAAAGCCAGTCAAGATGACTGTCAAGAAGTTAGTCGATGAGGTCATTATAAAAATGTCCCAGAAGGAGATTGAACAGTTGTCTGATATGTTCCCCGAGGAAGCGACTGAGGAGACAACTGCAGAACAGGTTGATGCGGCCGCTTACGAGCCAATTATTGGAGTTCTAGCCAATACGGCCACTGAGATAGTAGTCGATGGTGCTACTGATGAGCCTGTCGATAGGGAGATGGTTGAGGAACGTCGATAAGATCATCAAGGAATTGGTTGTTGAAGAGTTGTTCAAAGCAGTCACTACAGAACTACTCGAAAAGGCTGCCGTCGAGCCAGCTGCCATGGATTTGGTCGAGACGACGCTAATGAGTCGACTGCTGAAGCACCGGTTAGGAAGACCATTGAGGAGTTGGTCATAGCGAACGTTGAAAAATCGGTCATGGAGGTTGTCCAAGCGTCATTCCATGAGGCTTCTCAGAGGTTTGTCATAGGAATTATAGAAGAACCGAAGAGCGAGCCGTTGAAGAGCCGGCTATACATCTGACGGCATTTGCTTATACCATCCCTGTATCGCCGACAGCCTCCATTCCAGTCATGGCACCAACTGCTGCAGCTGCAATACCTAGACGCTTATTGGCTACCGCTGCTGCTCCGGGACCTTCTATCACGGCATCTCCGCTGACTCCAATGGGTTTGGCTGACAATGCATACTATGCCAACCTCATCTTGGGCACATTCACCATGCTTTGAAGCGTGGCATTGAGGGTGTCTTACGGGACAACCATTCACTTCGATGGGCTCAGTCTGTATGAGGGCCCAACTTATGGCATTGTGCGACTATCCGGAGTATGAGGCGAAGGCAGATGCAATAGAGGCTCTCTTGATAGAATCGAAAGCCATCGTCTCAGAGATTAAAATCTTGAACGTGATCTTTCATCTCTGGCGGACGCAGAATTAGAGAAGATGACCTCCGTTCTTTTCTAACACGAGCAGAGACGTCAGGCTCTAACTGACAGGCTTGTCAAGGTTAAAGCCAAAATCGAAGAAGTGACCGATGTCGAAGAGGTTCAGGTCTGCTGCCGTGCAGCCTTAGAGGAACAGCATGAGATCCTCCGAAAGCAAATTTGGCAGCTAGAAGAGACATTGGCCTTCATCGAAAGTGAGTTGGATAAGTCAAGGGACTAGGAGGAGGTACTTCGCCAACTATCCGAGACCCTGGCTCAGGATAGGGAAAGTATAGGCGTTCGTCAAGCAGAGTTGGACCTTGCACGCCAGAACTTGTCCCAGCTCGAGGATAAGGTCGCTCGATGTCATAAGGCAGAGCGTCGAGCCAAATAGTTGGTTGGGCCCCAAGTGCTCTTTTGAGGAGTCGACTGGAAGAACTCCTGTATCGGCCGTCAATATGATGTCCTTTTGTCTTTTTGTCTCTCTTTTTGAGAGATCCTTTTGTAACAAAGAAAGAAAAACCTTCCATTTTAGGAATGAAAAGAAAATTAGTTTTACTTCTTTCTTGTCCATTTGCTGTGAACATTCTTGTATAATAAAGAATTCCCAGAGGTAGTATGACATGAGGGGATGGAGGTAACTCGCTGGGGATATGGTGTTTACTCAGAGATTATATGGACATGGTAAACACAAATTTTTGGTGGAAGAATTTTCCTTACTCAGAGGTTATATGGACATGGCAATGATAGACTCTACGGGCGTATAGAAGGATTCAGAGGTAATAGGATGTGAAAGATTTTATAAAATTATGAC
Source organism: Iris pallida (assembly GCA_029216955.1). Taxonomy (NCBI): domain Eukaryota; kingdom Viridiplantae; phylum Streptophyta; class Magnoliopsida; order Asparagales; family Iridaceae; genus Iris; species Iris pallida. The sequence goes on along the minus strand of JANAVB010029096.1, from coordinate 23,268 downwards.
AATCACAGGGTTTCTCATGGCAAAAATGTCTACTCAGAGGTAATATGGACATGGTAGGCATGCACTTTACTGGGGTGTAGAAAAATAACTCAGAGGTAATATGGACATAAAATTGTTTTCTACGGGGGAAATTTGAAAGAGATGAACTCATTAATAGAATTCATGAACACCCATGGGGGATGGAAATATATGTCGATTTAAACCTCAAACATAATACTTTTCAGGAACTTGCCAATGATCGCATCATTAGCAAACTCGTTAGATTTGGCTAGTTGGTAGGCGTCATTGTAGTAGACCATCTCTATGACGAACGATCCTTCCCACTTGGGATCGAACTTCCAAGGAATCTTGTGAGTCATCACCATCGATTTCGAACTGATAAGACGAGGTCACCCACTTGAATGTCCTTTTCTGGACCTTTTTGTTGAAGGCCCTAGAAATTGAGCTTGATAGAGCTCGATGCTTTGCTAAGCTAGCATACGCTTTTCGTCAACGCCTCCAACTCCTATAGCCACCGGCGTTGATTGTCTTTGTCAGTCAGATGTGGTGATAGCTACCCATAAAGATGGGATCTGGGTCCAGAGGAAGAACCACCTCGCTCCCATAAATGAGAGAGAATAGTGTGTTGCTCGTGGGTGTTCGAACAGTTGTTTGGTAAGCCCATAGACATTCGTCGAGTTTTTTATTCCAGTCGCGCTATTACTGATGAAGATGGGTTTATGGGAAAGTGTCATCTCCTAGCTCTAGACGACCTCATCTTCAGTGGGAAGGTTTTTGTGTTCGAAGTGCCATTCCCATTGGGATCCAAGGCGTTAAGCCCAAGGTTCATCCTCGAAGAATTTAGTATTTGGTCTTATCCTAAATTGGAGGATCTGTAAAGACCATATTAACGGACAATATATTCTTAAAGGCTTGGCCGACACTGGTGTCAGAGTCCCAGGTTAATGAATCGGAGGAGCGTGAATGCATATGGCCTCCGGCTCTGAGCTCTCTGAAGTTGTTGTGGGTATAACATAACCTAACCCCGGCGGGTGCACTGAAAGTAATTTGAGACTTTCCCTTTGGAGCACGAAGTCGTAAGGGAAGGTATTGGCCTTTGCCATAGTTCAGTCCTTTGTCGTTGTTCAAGTCGTAACCCATTTTCTGGATAAGGTGTTTGGCTTGAGCAGTGTAATGGTAGAGTTGCATATTGCCGTTATCGGGTTCTGGTTCTGCCGGAGTCAGCTGTTGGGGTGCTCCAATGACCAAAGATGATGGTTCCTCCTCCTTCTTCCTTGCTGGAACCAGGAAGTATGCACCTTGGGAAGTGATAACTCGGCTTGCAAGATTAGCGTTGTCACTTGTGTTTGCAACATATACAGAGCATGTCTAAGAAATACATAGTATTCCAGTGTGCAAGAGTAATTCAAAGAACTTCTATTAATGATATGTGAAATCTTATCTCGAGGGATTAAATCATATAAAGAATGTGCCTCACATTGGCACATATGTAGTCTCCTAACTCCTCATCAGTAAGAACAGGGCTGTCATAGGAGGAGTTGGAGGAGACTTGACTACCAAAGGGCTAGAGTCGGACGTCTTACGACCTTAGAGTTGTTTTTGAGGCCCTTCGGGAGAGCCTAACTTGTATATGCTCCTGGTTAGCAGTTGATGTCGTCGGATGTGAACGAGAGGGAGCCTTTCCTCGATGTTTGATGACAAGAGGTGCTAGTGTCTGAGGAGGCTTCCCTTTTAGTCAAACCCTTAAGGGTTCTTCAGCGATAATTGTACTTTCGATGCAGTTTCGGCCTCATTGGTATCATCATCCCAAGGGACTGATTCGTAGAGATCGGCATCAGTACAGTATGCTTCGAGTCTTCAGAATAGGTCGATGTCAGCAAACTCGGTCTTGATAGTCCCGTCGCTGGCCACATACTTCATGCATTGATGGATAGTAGAGGGTACGATCATGTATTCATGAATCCATGGTCGACCCAATAGCATATTGTAGTTTATGTCAACATCATTGACGTAGCAAGTCACGTCTGTCTGGAGATCACCTATTTGGTATTTCAGGCGAATCTTGCCCAGGGGCTCACTCTTTGCAGCATTGAAGTCACTGATTGTAGTGTTTGACATGGTCAGTCGATGCACCGGGATCCATAAAGTTTAGACTAAACTGTGAGGGATAAGAAGAGCCATGGTCGATGTGGATGCCATTGACCTTAATGGCACCAATATACCCAGTGTAGTACAGGGGTCTATTATGCCGGTTATTCTTTAGTACCATGTCCTACTGAGTGAAGGTGATGTTAGGAATCACCTCGTCCATACTATGACAATGTGGGCACGTAGCAGGATCCTTCTTAGGTAGTTGCAACTGGGTGAAGAAGGAGTCAGCATTCTGTAATGGTTCGCTGAGGGCATCTCGAGTCTCTTTGGAGAGATAGAGAAACTCGAAGAGTGACAGTCGAGCTGGGGTGTTTGCAAGCTGGGCCAATATGTCAAAGTTGTAGGGATTGATCATCCCTACTGTCGAGTCTTTTCTCAGGGGTTTGTCAAAGCGAACCTCCTTCTGCCTCTGCTTATCTGTTGTAGAGGCTTGAGATGGGCCTGTTTCTGATATATCAGGTGTGGTAGCCATAGCCGGTGGAGGTATTTCTTCCTCTGGAGCCTGGTTATCTTCTCGTTGGTGAGCCGAGCGAGTGGAAACCAGAGTATCATCAGTCGATGTAGAAACCATGTGATATGACTTAACTTTCTTTCTATTGACATAGTGTGTTGTAGGCGTCATCATGCCAGGGGCGAGATCATGGTGGATCTACATAACTTTGCCTCGCGGTATTGTAAATGGGACGAAGCTTTGAGCATTGTCACGGGCTGGTGGAAGATTGACTACTTCTATTATCGCCCTCAGGATGGGGACGACCCCATCTTGAGCCTCTGTCCTTAGAAAACTTCTGAACTGGAGAGTGACCATATTGGCAGTGACAGACTTTTCCTCATCGTCAAACTAGATGACTTTAGCGTCAATGAGGCGCTGGATCTGCCTGTTCAACATGTAGCAATCACATATTGAATGGTGAACATACTGGTAGTAGTGATAGTATTTAAGATTGTCTACCTTTTTTACTCGTTAGGGCGCTTTGGAGGCGGGAGTTGAAGCTTTCTACCCTTCGTCAACATATCAAAGAGTTCTAATATATCTTCATCATTAAACGAGTAGGTTTCTTTCGGCCTTGGTGCCTCAGCTGGCTTCTGGTTCATTGACACTGATCCTTTAGAGATGTTGACGATCATGGCTTGCTTTCCTTTACCGTCCTTGGGGATGGGGTTATTGCTATATGAGTGCTTTCCTTTGTTTTCGAGCAAAGAAAAACTCAATCCCAGCAGTTGCACATCCCTAGCCTTTCTTTCGGCCATATCTGCCTCAATGATGAAAGGTGTCCACTCTATACATGGAGCACTGTGCCACAATTTAATTACAGGGATCATGTTCTTGCGACATTAGTCCATGAGCATGGGTTCGAGCACAACAGGTAGCAGCCTCAGAGCCGCCTGGCAGAAGCACTCAATATAAGCATATACATGCTCTTTCTCTTTCTGAACAATGTCCATGAGAGTGCATATTGTCATGTCCATTCCTTCTTTATAGAATCGAGAAAGGAAGAGACGCTTCAAATCGTCGAATGACAAAATACAATTTTCGGGGAGACTGTAAAACCATTCGTAGGCTACCCCCTACAATGCCCTTACGAATATGTTCGTGAGCAGAGCATCGTCTTTTGGCAGATGCCCGGTTACTGAGGCGAAGTACCTGAGGTATCAGCGAGAAGACTCCTTCGCATCGAATAGTGCAAGCATATGAGACTTGTACTTGGGAGGATATATCAAATTATCCCATTCGACAGGATATGGTTGCCAGATTCCTATCTTTTGAAATGATTCTCGCTTTTCTCTAGCATCATAGCGAGCGTACAATTCTTTAAGGGCCTGTTGTACGTCGTTCGACATTGCAGGTCCTGTTGTTATCGAAGCAGATGACAGCGGCACTGCCTGACTCAAGATGGGAGGCGCATTAGACCCGTCGTTCGTCCCCGGGTCTTGGTTTATAGGAGCAGGGACATTGGATGTCAATTTCTCCTTGATCTCTAGGATCATCGAATTCAAGGCCTGCATAGTCTCGTTTAACATATTCAGGCCTATCTCCAGGGCCTCTATACGCTATTGATGACTGGATCTTTTACTGTTTTCCGTGTTGTCACCTACGGCCATGAAAATGGACATCATGTAAGGATAGATAGAAGGGACAGTAGATCTTTCACTCTCGGGTTCAGACGTTTGAGTCTTGTCGTCTTGAGGGTAAACAAGTAGATTACAATCGTACTTGGACTCGTTATAGTTGCTACCTCCAGCTTTTTGGCTGCTTGTGCTCGCGAAGGCATCTGTGTCATACAATCCTTCATTGAGTTAGAATGAGGGATTGTCATGAATGGTAGAGGTTTGGCTACCCCGAGCTAATGTTGGGGCTGAAGTGACATCCTCTTGTGACAGGGATCAAAATTTGGTGTGCATATGTTGGAACACACTCGTACTGGGCACCATTATTTTGCTACCCCCAGGTCGGCCCTTGGATTAGTTGGTCGAAGCGGGAGAGTTCTTGGAAAGCTTCTTGGAAGATGGAGAACCCGGAGCCGCATTGCATGAAGCAATACGGAGTTTATCTTCTTCTTCGCTCGATGATCCTTTGCCGAGTCTCTGATGTACAAATGCCATCGGTCGCAGTCTTTGGAAGACAGACTGCCTCTTTGGTAACGATGCGGCTGTTTGGCAACAACAACAGTTGATAGTGATTTTGGTGTAGGTGTGTCTTGGGCCAGACACGTTATGCGCTGTAGAACCCTCCATGGCTTTGCGCTTATGGGAGATCGTCTTACGTAGATCCAAAGTCTTCCCTTCTATCCGGCTTTCGTATGTGCAGGGAAGCTGCGTGCATGAATGAGGATGTGAAGGTAGCTTCCCTCATCTCAGTTCCTGTACGTGAGATACGCTTATGTTCTGATCAAGGAGTTGCTGGTGAGGCAGACTTACTCCATGCTTACAGCAATACTGCTAGTACGAGTCTATCTCCACAGTACGTTCCCCTAGCTCAGATCATAAGAATGAGCGCTCAAGTGACAGTAGGGTTTTACTGGTCGAGGCATCGAAGCACTCGAACCAGTTTTGTATAGCTTTCCATCGACTGCATACGTGACTGTCAATGTGGGCCTTTGGTCAGCTGATGGCGTAGCACGTTGATCGCGCAGGGCACATACTGCCACAAATTTCTTCCTACTAATCCTAGAAGGTGTGTAGTATTCAGAGTCCAACTCCGTGGTTGGCATAGCACTTTGGTCGCGCAGGGCGTGTGCTGCCTTGGATTTCTTTGCGCCATCCCTGGAAGGTGCATGGCATTTAGAAGCCAACATGATTATTGGTGTAGCACATTGTTCGCAAAGGGCGCGTGCTGCCTTGGATCTCTTTACGTTACCCCTAGAAGGTGCGTAACGGTTAGAGTCCAACATAGCCATACCCAATGGGTAGGAAATTCTATCAAAGACAGAAGTTTTTGCCTGCGCAGCTGTCTTCGTGCGCTGGTGGGTAACTGTGTGCTTACTCCGGCGTTGTGGCTTCGTCAGGGCTAACACAGGGGAGCCAAATTCCTCGCTACACTTTTTCGTAGGGGGGATTGAAAGAGGCGGCGAGGCAGCAGCAGTTGAAGTCTTCTTCGGGGCTTTGCCATTTAGGGGGTTCTGGAGCGTTATCCCCTCCATCTTGCTGCTGATCGCAGTAGCCTTTGGCACCCAGGTACGCCGAGTCTTCTTCGGTTTTACGAACCGCTTCGAAGGACTCGACTTCTCTTTATAGAGGAGATCTTCAAAAGCTTTTTGGTCGAAACGTACGACCAACATCTTTTAAGAAGATCCCAGCAAGTTGATGTCATATTGTGTCACTATCTTCTCGTTAGAGGAGAAGGAAGTATCCAGCAGAGTCGCCATCTTGTTTGTCATGACAAAAGTTTGAACGAACTTTTGTATTCAAACGTGTAAAAGTACAATAAGAACTCCTGAACAGGTGATTTAAGTACCAAAATTTCTGGGGAAGTGTGACGATGGAGATCGAGCACTACAGCGGCTCCTTTATTCCGTTGATGATCTGATGAACACTTGAACTTGCTCTGACTTTCTAATGCTCGAGATTGGTACTCGGGGTTGCTAATCAGAAAAATGTTGACCTTTTTAATGAAGGAGAACTCCTTCTATTTATAAGCCTAGTACATATACGATGTGTTTGAGGTTTGTTGGGTGCGCAGGAGCGCTACGCGTTTGAGATGTGAGAGAACCTGCTGTCAATGCACGTTGAAGGTTGCTGCTGAGCAGACACGTGGTGGACATTAAGATTCCCTTCTATTTAGATCTTCGGGTGGTTATCCGCATAAAAGAATAAACGACACATGGCGTGTATCTATTGCTCGAGACTTTTTGTTTAGATGTAGCCGAACGGGCTTGGCTCCTATCCAGAGAGTCGAATTTTGTCTCTATCTTTAGGGCAGAAGTTTTAAATAAATCCATCGAATATTGCCCTTATGAACTGAACCGAATTTTGTTCTTATCTTTGCAGCAGTAGTTTAAACAAACCGATTGGGTCCTATATGAAAAGATATAGGTGCCAGACTAGCCCCGTGGAATAATGTCACCTCACAGGACTGCACATTTATGCGAGAAGTGCTTCAGGTGAGGCTTCGATGTCACTGTACTTTTTAGGCGACGAGGAGACTTGTGTTTCGAAGACGATGAAGTCACAGCACTTTTGGGCGATGAAGAGACTGTGTTTCAATAGAAATTGAGTTACTGCGCTTTTAAGTGACGAGGAGACTTGTGTTTCAAAGACGACGAAGTAACTGCACTTTTGGGCGATGAGAAGACTGTATTTCGAAGAAAACTGAGTCAATGTGCTTTTGAGCGACGAGGAGACTGTGTTTCAAAGGCGACGGAGTCAATGTGCTTTTGGGCGATGATGAGACTTGTGTTTCGATGACAACGGAGTCACTGCACTTTTGGACGACGAGGAGAGTGTGTTTCAAAGACAACTGAGCCACTGCGCTTTTTCGAAGACAACTGACTCGCTGTGCTTTTGAGCGACGAGGAGGCTGTTTCGAAGACGATGGAGTCACTGCGCTTTTGGGTTACGAGGCGGCTGTGTTTCGAAGACAGCTGAGTCCCTGCACTTTTCGGTGATGAAGAGACTGTTGGTGGGGTTCTGTGAAGCCACTGCGCTTTTACGAAGCAATGAGGGACTTCTGAGTGCTTTGTTAAACCACTGAATTTTTACGAAACATCTAAGGACTTCTGAGCTCATTATGATTAATGACTCCCTTTGTGTCTGCTGAGTCATTGTATCTCTAAGCCATTGTCTTTTGGGGAATTCGAGTGGTTCGTAGCCTAGGATTCAGTCAAATGAACCTATTAAATAGGATTCATTGTGCCGAGTCCTTGGTTCATTCCATTAATTTGGGGCTCTTTGACCGATTGACATGTGGGGTTTGGGGTTAGACTACATACAACATATATAAGAGGAAGCTTTCCGGAGGAACCACGTCTATTGTCTCTTAGCATTCCTTCCGTCATGCTTGATCTCGACTTAGTTTCGAACGACCGCTGGCCTTGCACAAGTCGACTGTTGGTTGTGCATCTCTTCGTTCAAAGAAGCTGTATCCTTATAGAAGAACGACTACTTCTGAGATGCACTTGTGCGTGCGACATAAAGAGTTCGAACCTGAACAACATCTTGGAGATCTTCAAGCTACTTGGTTTAGATTTATTGCCAATCTAAAGAGCCACAGGTTGTACTCTGCCATGCTTAATAATGGCTTCATTAGGCATATTAGGGTGGGCTGCGTGCCCTGTTATGCTGGAAGAGCCACGGGCGGTGTTGCGAGTAGGAGCTACGTTCTTCGTTCGGGCCAATAGCTGCTTCATTAGCCATACTGGAGTTCCTCCGCGTCTGACTAGAAAGTGGCTTGCTATGACGAGGAAGTGATTCGCTCTGACACTGCTGCGCGTTTGGGGGGCTGCAAACTTTCTGAAGATTGCACACTTATAGACTTTAGGTTTTTTAGTCTTTATATATAATCATGAAGAATCTGTAATAGATCTTTTGTAGACATAATTTAATAAAGAACCTTTTTTATGCACTATATTTTGTATTTCTTCTGTGATTTTATTACTGTCTGCGCTTTTGGGCAACTGTACTTTTGTGAAGAATATGCAGCGACTGTTTGTCATCTGCACTTCTGTCACTGGTACTTATTTTATGCTTCTACAATCCTCGACAGGCTCAGTCTTCTCGACCGTCATTGGAAGCGTTGTCCTGAGGTGTACCCCTTTCCAGCTTCTGAGATATTTTGTTATTATTTGAGACTATATTGATGTTGTGATAGCTAGACTCTTAGACTGTTGATGTTGATTTGAGATGCACATTCCTAGTCTTATTTGGATCCTCATTTCTTATCATTATCATGCCATTATATCTTTATGGTCTATTGCGATTGAGTATGGATGTTATCATTATATTGTCCTCCTTTAGAGTTGACATAACATTGACAGGTTATGATGTATATTCATGAGATGATGGTAGTTAGTGTTGTTGACCTAGACAGCGTTCTACGTATTGTTATGGTGTAGGCTGGGTGATGCCACACACTCGTACTCTTATTCCGGGTGCGGATCGTAACATTAGAAAGTTCTTCACTTGGAGATACGAATGCTCCTTCACCTAGTTGTTATGTTGGGATCTCTCACCTGAAATCTTTTCAACCAAAGAAACTTCTCTAAATGGTCTCCCCAAGGAATGGAAGTTTGTCGCTCATCATCTCAAAGAACTTATCTTCGTGATCCCTCTTCAAGGGTGAACACTCGATCTTCCATTAGAGATCCTTGTGCAAATGTGACTTTTATCTCTCAAATAGAGCCTAAAAATGTTAACGATGCATTTAATGATGAATTTTGGATGCTTGCGTTGTAAGGTTAGCTAAATCAATTCAAAAGAAAAAAGTTTGGAAACTTGTTCCTAGGCCCAATAACTATCATATTATTGGGACTAAATGGTGTTTTGAAATAAGCTAAATGAGAGGATGGGTTTGTGACTCATAACAAAGCCTGATTGGTTGCTCAAGGCTATAACCAAGAGGAAGGCATTGATTATGAAGAAACCTATTCCCCAGTTGCTCGCTTAGAATCTATCAAAATGCTTTGCACCTTTACTTGCTTTAATAATTTTAAACTTTTTCAAATTGATGTCAAAACTGTCTTTTTAATGGTTTTAATAAAGAGGAAGTCTATGTCAAAGAACCTCTGGGGTTAGAGAATTTCTACTTTTGGATCATGTTCTCAAACTTTATAAAGCCCTCTATGGCCTGAAAGAACTCCTCGTTTGGTATGAGCGTCTTAGCATATTATTACTTCTTATAACTTCTCAAACGCAAAGTTTACACCACTCTTTTCATCAAATCTCATTATGGCACTCTATTATCAGTTCGAGTGTATATATATGGCATTGTTTTGGTTCTACTAATAAAATCTTTGTGAACAGTTCGCAAAAGTTATGCAAGATTAGTTTGAAATGAGTATGATGGGAGAGTTATCCTTCTTTCTTGGACTATAAATCAAGCAAGGCCCTCAAGGCACCTTATCCATTAGGCCCAATACACCAAAGATCATCTCAAATGCTTCGAAATGGACTCCTCTAAGACCATGAGCTCTAATGGCTACCTCAAAGAAACTTGATCAAGATGAGCATGGCATATCGATAGACATACATAAGTACAAGTTATGATGTAGTTTGCTCTACTTAGTCACCCTGATATTATGCTTAAAGTTTGTTTATGTGCACGATTGAAGGAAATCCAAGGAATCACACTTATGTTCCGTCAAGCACATTTTTTGCTATCTGAATGGTACCTTGAATTTTGGACATTGGTTTCCCAAAACCCCGTCCTTTGAGCTAGTGGCTACTTGGAGTGAATTTTGCCAGATGTAAAGTTGATCGAAAAAGCACCAGCGACACATGCTATATTTTTTAAAAAATATTGGTTTCTTGGTTTAGTAAAAACAAAATTTTGTTGCTCTTTCAACAACCAAAGCCAAATACATAGCAGCCGATTATTGTTGTGCACAAGTTCTTTGGATGACACATACTATTGTTGAGTATGGAATTTCTTCTTCTATTATTGTTATTAAATGTGACACATTGTTCCATTAATCTTACTAAAAATCCCATTTGCCACTCACGTACTAAACACATTGAGATTAGACATCATCTTCTACGAGATCACCAACTCAAGGGTGATATTCATCTTGAGTTTATTGACACTGAATACCAACTTGTTGACGTCTTCACCAAGCCCCTTGTCGAGGATCGCTTCTTATTCCTATGCTAAGAACTAGGTCTTCTGGATTTATCCTCATAATTGTTCATTTACTTTGAAACCAGTATATCGGCGTTACTCTAGTATACCGATGGTATACCGGTCCACGAACTAATCGTATCCTTAACAGCCTATGTAGTTTCTTTTTATTATTTCCTCTACCAAATATTTGTGGGACCCCTACAACTTTTAAATCCCTACCACTCTTATAAAATTGTATTTTCCTTTATTCTCTCACCTCCAAAATATTAAGTTTCTATCACTTCAAATATCCCTTCAAATCTCTTTGTAACCACTTCTTTATTACCCATAACTTCTCATTTATGGCCCATCCCTTCTCCATATCTTTCCATCAACCAACCATTTGACCTCTTATCTTCATATTTCTTCATTATCTCTTCATCTCCCTCTACCGTCCTTCCTCCTTCAAAACAAAAATCAAGCCCCCAACCTCCTATTTTTCTACTCATCTTAATGACTAACCCTAAATGTGCCCGTTCCTTCTCTTTTATGAACCCCTACAATAGTTTCCTTTGTCCAACGGCGAGTATGATCATCGTCGCTTCAAATCTGGAGATGAGGCCAAGGCTTGGTTTCTCTACTTTTATTCTTGAAAAGTCTTTGATGGAAGCTCATAAACTTCTACTTCATTGAAGAACAACTCCCTTTCTTTGAAGCTAAAGGGCTGACTCCTCTCCTCAATTGTTTCGCCCGCGTTTACCATGATGAGGTGTTGATGTTCTACTACAATCGCATTCCAGATCTTGTGTGCAACGCTGGTGAGACACTTGTGTATGGGCATTACTTTTGCCTCAAAGCCAAAGATCTTGCAGACATTTTCGGTATTTCCAACCAAGGAGAAGCCCCGTATCTGACTGTGTTCGTTGCCTCCTGAACATGCCTTTGACACCTTTTGTCGCATTATTATAAGGGATGCAATGCTTTTGCCATTCCCACACTGTCCTGCCAATATGAGCCTTTATACTATGAACTCCACGCCATATATCGTCCCAAAATTGGGCAGAAGCCCCGTATCTTATTGTGCTGTCTATTACTCTTTATTCTACAAAATTAGGCCCACTTGCCTATGTGTGGTGCTACACAGCTATGACTTGGCCAGAAGCTAAGGCTTTACCCTCACTAGGTACCCCATGTGGTGTCATTCCACTGTAGCATAGAGTACTACGCTCCTTTGTAGTGGTGTGCTACCCGTGCTTCCTATAAAGCACGATGGACATTCCAAATGTCCGAGAACTTATTAAGGCTTCCAAACCATCCTCCACAGGACTTTGTTCTATATAAAGAACAAACAGTAGACAACAGTGGTTATGGGTCTGTAATACCTCAATATCCCAAAGGACTGTAATGCCCCGCTCTGTGTGAGGCATTTGGTTGGCTTGTTGGATGCGACCAAAACGTTGACCCTAATTTGTGTTAGAAGTCAAAAGAATAGAGAATGTTACAGTCTTTTAGCTGACATGATTGGGATGGGTTATGGAACATGGCTCGCTTGTAGGGCTATGTCTAGTGGGAAATAGATGTGACCGGATCATGAAGACCATTTGAGCAAGTGAGTGGAACTGTTTCTTCTCTCCTACTCCTTCATACTTAATAAAATGGAGTATCATGTTGCTTTACTATGTCCCTAAATGTCCCATGCTTTAGATGCTAAATAGTTAAGATGCTCTTATTGAATACTGTTGAATGGATAACACTTGAAATTTGAACTGATGTCGTAAATCTACAATAAAATGAATTGATAATATTGTCCATGTCTAATATTGCTAAACATAATAAAATACTTGAATCATGTACACTATGTGTAACTGTTACAAAAAATGATATCTATTTTCTTATAAGTAATAAAATGAATGATAAATGTCCCAATGAAACGAATGAAATGTTGCATGTCCCAATGAAATGAATAAATACTACTTATTCCTTGTTGAAAGAAATAATGTGAGAAATGTTGTAATAAATTGATGTAATGAGAAATGATGAGGGCTGGGATCGCTGAGATCACCAAGTGGAATTATGGTAATGATGGAAATGAATAATTCGTTGAACACCTTGGATAAGATGATATGATGCATTGTTGCCTTTACTTACTTTTAATATTTTTACCATGCGATTATGTTCACGATCGTGCCGGGTACACATTCGCATGGTCATGGAAAACTTGTGCACAAGGTGATTAGTTCCCTCGGACGGTATGCATGGGGCATTAGGGTCGATCCGACCCTAGAGGAAACATTGGCATGCTTTGGTTGCACGGTCTTGCGAGGCGTCTTAGAGGCTAGCTATGTACTTTCATGTCATCGTATTACCGTATGAAGTCCTATATGGAAAAAAGTCTTTATGGTATAATAACACCTGTGACCATGTAGTCAGGTGCACGCTAACAAATGTTGACAGACTAAGTATATCACATAACCTGTATTTGATGCAGGTACGAGGGAGTTAGCTATCAGTAAGAAATCACTTAAATGTTATATGTTTATTACATGTTGGTTCAATATGTCTGCTTAACATGTTAAATACAATGCTACTAAATGTTGCCTTTTTCCATGAGTATTCTATAACGTGCTGAACATGATAATACCAAGTATGCTACAATGATGCCTTTAAACTATCAATGCAATAACATGTCTACATGCCTTTTCATGATTACTGGACATGAAATGTAAAGTGATGCTAGGCCCCAAATAGAAACATTTTAAAGAATGTTTGCCACATGACTACTTAGTGTTGGTTTAGGCGAGTAGGCTGGTTCTGCTCGCCAGTACGCGGTACTGTACTGACCCAAGTTGTGGGCACTCTTTTTAGGTGCTATATTTGGGATGTTTAGTACACGATGATTGGATTAATCAGTCCCATTGTATCAAAGATTTGTTGGACATGTAGAAGCTCTCCTTGTAAAAGATGATGTCTTCTAGTTATAAAGGACATAATGTATGGAACATTGTATATGTTGTACCATTGAGTTGTAAACCAAGTCAGGATATTAGTTATAATTCTATGTATCAAGTATCTGTTGACCCAAACTGGATCACAGTCAACCAAATCTTGATAATTAATAAATCGATATTGTCATGATCCAAATCGACACATAAATCTCCATCAAGCTACAAATCAGACGATTATCACATATCAAGTCAGACTAACGTCATCGACGGCTGCTCGACAAATACTGATGTAACTTGTAAACGGAGTCTGTATTTTTATACTTTTATTGAGTCTAGGCTATTGTACGTTGAGTCGCACTGAGTATCTCACCATAGACTAGATAACCAAAAGCTCCACAAACAAAAAACCAAACTGCCAAAGCCAAAATCGGCCCATGAACATTCTATCCCCAAGGAGGCAAAGTTTGGGCCGAACTCTGCCCCCACACAGAGTTCGGGTGAACTCTGTCCCCTAAATTCCAGGAGCTGATTTTTAGGGTATGCTCATTGCTAGTTGTCCAACGACCAAATTTTTGAATATTTTGGACAGAGTTCTGGCGAACTCTGCCTCCAAGAACTATTATAAATAGGCACCCATTTCTCTCATTTCAAATCATTCAATCCTCTTCTTCTCTACTCCTATAGCCTATACATCCTAAAGAGCTATACTCTTCTCATTTACTAGCCACAAAACTTCCAAGCCTACAAGGTGCTCAGGGCGAGTCGATTAGAAGTTTGTGTGCAAGAGTCTCAAAGAAGTCGCTTGAAAAATTTTAAGTTTGGCCTCTGGATTTTGTAAGAAGTTGGTGCTCTTCTGAGTAAAGGCACGTGTTTGTATGGTATTTCATAAATAGTAGATTTCAATCCTGAGCAAGAGTTCTCATGCCTGGACTAGTCCTCCACGAGAGAAACTAGGTTAAAACTGCTGTGTTTGCGTATGCTCTCTGATCTTCATTTACTTTCGCACTTATACTCTGATTAATCTCTTGTTGGTTATACTTGAATAGAGTTTAATTTTTTAATTGATCATTATTGACACACATAATCTATTCACCCTCCCTCTAGAGTTGCCTACACGTACTTCAATCGATCAGAGCCCTGTTCTCTTGATACATGATTTACATCCTAGAGTTGATCCATGGCAACCACACAACCAACTTTACCAACTATGGTGAGGGTCAATCCACAAATAGGCCACCCCTATTTGATGGAACCAACAACACATTGGAAGACTAGAATGAGTTTTATCTTATGTCTCTAGACTTTGACCTATGGACTGTAGTCACTGATGGCTACAAGAAACCTCAGAATAACTGTCGAGGGGTGTCTCATCGAGAAATCCTATGACAAGTATACTAATCAGGAGAAGAAACAGGCAAGTCTAGACGTTAGGGCTATTAATGCTCTCTTCTGTGCCATAGACAGGACTGAATTCAACAGGGTCTCCACATGCACCACCTCGTATGAAGTATGAAGGCTTTTGGAGGTGACTCATGAATGGACCACACAAGTCAAAGAATCAAAAGTCAGTCGTCTGACACATAAGTACGAGGCATTTAAGATGAAGCCAAATGAGACGATCAATAAATGTTGCCAGATTCCTCGACATCGTCAATCCGCTATGCTCCTTCGAAAAAGATTATTCCAACCATGAGAAGATACGCAAAGTGCTACGAAGATTGTTGAAGGTCTGGAACCACAAAGTATGACGATCATCGAAGGCAATGATCTTACGGTCATGTCTAGAAACTTTGATAGATAAGCTGATGACGCATGATCTCGATCTAAAAATTTCAAAAAAATAGCTCCAAACAAGAAGGAGATTGCATTGAGAGCTCATCGTCGAAGAACCAGCTCAGAAGACACGGATGACGACGACTCCGAAAGTGACGATCAAGCTCTCTTAGTTCGAAACTTCAAAAAGTTTTATTCTTCAACAAAAAGAAGAGAGAACAAAGAGACGATGAGGAAGAATCCACCTACTTCGGATGCAAGAGGATGGGACATGTCAAGAAAGATTATCCCGTAGCAAAGAAAGGAAGCAGATACGAGAAGCCATACAAGAAGCCAACTACAAGGAAGTATGCCATACTAGCATCTGGCATGAAACGAGGCTAGTAATTCAGACAAGGAAGAGGACTCTCCGCAAAATAGGCTAACATCTGTCTAATGGCGACTTGAGATAAGGTAAAAGACTCTTTTGATAATTTCTATTTGATGAATTTGGTGATGCTTTTAGTGATCTACTTGAAGATCACAAAAAGGTACTCAATAATATAAACATAAAGGATAAGATCAGGGCTGTGAAACCGAGATCCATAGACTTTCATGTTTACTAGAAAATGTTAAAAACACTACACCCACGAAAATACTGAAGAGGTATCAAAGCTTAAATTAAGCTTACACGATGCCTAATCAATCATTGAGAAACAACACTTGATATCACGCTTTAAACAAAGAACTTGCTGAAGAGAAAAACAAGTTCAAAATTGCTACATGTAGAATACACGGTCTTACCAGTAAATGTGATGAGTTAAATGTTGTCTCTAAGAAATTAGATTAAACTGGGCAGCAGGCTATTCAACCCCAAGTTCAGTCTCATAGTCACAACACTTACAAACACAAGACAACTCAACACAAGAAAGCACGTCACCACAAGAACACTCATCCACATGCTACATAAAATCATGCTTTTATGTACACCTATTCACATGCAGCACATAAAACACACACGTAACACCATATCATCATGCTGTACTGAATCATTATCATCGTCATGCTGCTACACATAGTCACTATAATCACTTACTGTTGCACGTAGCTATCATCACCCTACTTATAAACATCTTTATCAACATGCTACTAACATAAACATGCATGCTAGATGTACATATTGTGGTTCACATGGACATATTTACGACAATATAGAATTAGAATATTAGTTAATAAAAATTATATGCATGGGTACCGAAGTCTAACCGTTCAGGACCCACAAGAATCTGGGTACCAAAGGTCACATCTACTCATGGTGTAGGTGGACCTTCCCTCTTCAACTAGAAGCAAGGATTCTCGATAGTGGGTGCTCGCGATATATGACTGAAAATGCAAATCTATTGCAACAATATCGATAAAAAAGGAAGGATACGTTTCCTTCGATAATCTTAAAGGCTATATCATAGGTAACAGTACAATTAGTTATCCTCCTTCTCCTGTCATTAACGATATCTGTTTAGTGATCGAGTTAAAGCATAACTGTCGTCTTGCTGATCATGGATATGATATTAACTTCGAAAAAACTAAATGCTTTATCTTGATAGATCAACAGACATCGCTTTTGAAGCGATAAGGAAGATAAATTTATATTTTCTATCTATCTACTGATACTAACAGTGCAGGAAGATGCCTTTATGCTCACAAAGATAAAAGCTCTTATGGCATCAGCGTCTTGGTCATGCCAACATGGATACTATATCCAGAGTATCCACCAAGAAGCTAGTCAGAGGACTGCCGGATATCACATTCGAGAAAGACAAGGTATGTGTCGAATGTGAACAGAATAAAGCTACTAAATCTTTTTTAAATCCATAAACACTGTAATTACTACCCGACCATTGCCATTACTTCATATGGACTTATTTGGTCCTAGTAGAGTAGCCAGTCTTGGCGGAAAACTCTACGCTTTTGTCATTGTAGATAATTTTTCAAGATTTACTTGGTTTTCTTTCTTACAAACAAAAGTGATACAATTTCTATTTCAAAGTATTTGCTAAAAAGTCCAAAACGAAAAAGGCTATGATTACTCGTATCCGAAGTGATCATGGTGGCGAATTCAAAATTCTGATTTTAAAAAGTTTTGTGATTCAAATGGTTTTAGTCATAATTTTCGTGTCCAAGAACTCCTCAACAAAATGGTGTTGTGGAGGAGAAGAATAGAACTCTTAGCGATATGGCTAGAGTTATGCTAAATCAACTCTCTCTTCCGAAATACTTTTGGGCAGAAGCTGTCAGCACAGCGTGCCATATTTTGAATAGGGTGTTGATTCGACCTATTTCAAAGAAGACACCCTATGAGCTTTGGTTTGGTGGACACCTAATATTTCTTACTTTAGAGTGTTCGATTGTCGCTGCTTTATCCAGAATACCAAAGACAACTTAGGCAAATTAGATGCCAAAGCTGACGAGGTATTTTTCTTGGCTATGCAGCCAAGAGTAAGGGATATAGAGTGTTCAAAAAATGCTCCATGATTGTCGAAGAGTCTACTAATATAACTTTTGATGAGGATAACAGTACAACTGTCATTCCCGACGATGATGAACCATCAACCTATACACCCATAAATACAATATTTGAAACCAGCTCTCTGGAGGAATTACCAAAAAAGTTTCACTTCACCCTCTTATCCAAAGAACTTGGTAATAGGTGAAATATCAAAAGGGGTAACTACTCGATCTTCTTTAAGAGATACTATAGCTAGCACTATATTCATTTCTCAAATCGAACCTAAAAATGTTTTAGAAGCTTTTAATGATAAATTTTGGATTTTGCGATGCAAGAAGAACTCAACCAATTTTAAAGAAGCCAAGTTTGGGAACTTGTTCCTAAACCTACTGGCCACTCAATAATTGGCACTAAATAGATTTTTCGTAACAAAATAAACGAAGACGGTTCAGTCACTCGCAACAAAGCTCGTCTCGTAGCCCAAGGATACAACCAAGAGGAGGCATCGACTATGATGAGATGTATGCTCCTGTTGCCCAACTTGAATCATTCGGATGCTTTGTGTTTGTAAATTTTTAAACTTTTAAACATTTTCAAATGGATGTGAAAAGTGCTTTTCTAAACGGTTTTTATCAAAGAAGAGGTTTTTGTCAAACAACCACCTGGTTTCAAAAATCACAAATTTCTTGACCACGTGTTTAAACTTAGGAAAGATCTCTATGGCCTCAAACAAGCTCCTCGAGCTTGGTATGATCGTCTTAGTACTTTCTTACTTGATAAAGGTTTTTAAAAGGAAAAATCGACACTACACACTTTATAAAATCTCCTGATGACACAATTCTTTTGATACAAGTATATGTTGATGATATTATTTTTGGGTCTACTAATGAGGGTCTATACAAGGAATTTGCCAAGTGTATGCAGAACGAATTTGAGATGAGCATGATGGGAGAGCTCAACTACTTCCTTGGACTGCAAATCAAACAACTCTCGCAAGGCGTCTTCATCAGTCAGTCAAAATATGTAAAGGACATGATGAAAAAGTTTGAGCTTGACAGTATCAAACGATCAGCACCACTATGGCTACTACCACAAAGCCGGAACCTGATGAAAGCGGCAAACCGGTCGATCAACGTAAGTATCGAGGTATAATTGGTAGTTTATTATATTTAACTGCTAGTTGCCCCGATATTATGTTTAGGTTTGCTTATGTACTAGATATCAAGCCAATCCTAAGGAATCACACATGACTGCAGTTAAGCGTATCTTTAGATACCTTAAAGGAACTATTACGGTAGGCTTGTGGTATCCCAAAACCACTTTCTTTGACTTAATCGGATATTTCGATGCTGATTTTGTGGGATGCAAATTCGACCGTAAGAGTACCAGCGACATGTGTCATTTGCTAGGAAACGTTAGTCTCAGTTTAGCAAAAAGAAGAACTCTGTCGCACTATCCACAACAGAAGCTGAATACATCGCAGCTGGTCGTTGTTGTGCACAGATTCTGTGGATGAAGCAAACGCTTGAAGACTACGACTTACGTTTTAAGCACATACCTATTTTTTGTGGTAACACTAGTGCCATTAATCTGACCAGAACCCAGTTTGTCACTCACGCACGAAACACATAGAGATTAGACATCACTTTTTGCATGATCATCAACAACAAGGCAAGATTAATTTAGAGTTAATAGATACTGAACATCAGCTAGCAGACTTCTTTACCAAACCACTGGCCGAAGAACGCTTCAACTTTCTTTGTCATGAGTTAGGAATTTTGGATGAAACGATCATAAAATAAATTGGCCTGTGTAAATAACGGTTACAACATATATCGTTATGGTGACTTTGCTATGGATACAAGCCAAAGGGTCCTTCTGACAATAAGGCAAAATGCCTAAATGACACGGTGCACTAGTCTTTGGACTACCGCTAGCTGGGATCCGGCCCCTATAGCTACCCCATGACAGTTTCATCATAATGATCGTTGTCTTAATCAGCATTTATTACATGGCTTAATTACATTTATGTATTATTTAATTCAAACTTTCAAATTTTATTTATTTTCCATCAAAACTTAGCCATTTTCAAAATTTCCAGTGTTCTGTGCAGATAGAGGCAAAGTTCGGCCGAACTCTGCCCCACATAGAGTTCGGGTCGAACTCTATGTCCATGTTCACAGAACCTTCTTCGGTTCTCAGCCATCCATATTTTGATCCGATGGTCAGGATTTAACCCGATTTACTGCCCACAAAGCTCATATACCCGAGAGAAAACCCTCTCTCTTCACTTTCTTCTTCTTCTACCTCCATCCAAGCATAATTTTCTCAAACCCTAACCCTAGAAACTCTTTTAGGGCTCATTTTCTTTCCAAACTCAAGATCTGAAGCTTTTTGGGGGGATCTCTTTCATCTTTTCTCCTTTGGGTAAGGTACAATTTCATATTCTTCTCTATTTCCTTTTCAACTTTAAAATTCTCCATGGCTCCAGACTCTTTGGTAGAGACAAGAGAAGGAGGAGTGATGGTGCATCATCTTTCCATCCTCCTCCACTCTTGCTTCTCCAATTCATCCTCTTTTTAATCCACCACTACCACAAGACCCCAACACCTTCAATGAACAACTATTTGTATCATTGGATGTGCCCAATGAATGGTTTGCCAATTTTTATTCACGAAGTGTGTTGTGGGTCATCCGATCAATTTTACCATTTTTGGCTTATGATTCATTGTTCCATGATTTGTGCTTAGATGAGTTAATTACTACTTCATCTATAGTTTATTTGAATGCGATATAAATGTTCTATTGCAATGCAACTTTTGACGACACACGGATCTACTCCCGTGTCACCGGTATCGATTTCGTTTGATGACTTTGAGCTTGCGGACTATCTTGAGATCCCGAACCTAATTCTTGGGAGAAACTTGTCGATGCCCGACAGTTTCAATTTTCCGATGGATCTTCGCTTGAGAGCTTCAAGGATGACTTGTGTACCCCTAACACTCGTCCCCGCAAGCTACGGGCTAATTCTTAACCCGTATTTGTATGAACTTCATCGAATTATTTTTTCTACGATCTTGCCTAAAGCGGGATTGACCGATGAAGAATCTTACTTTGAGATTTTGCTCTTTACCATCTTACTTCTATGTCCCATTCAACGTCCGCGCACAATGATGGACTGGATGATTTGTGCAAGGACGAGACACCAATCATTGGTCTACTCCCTGTATTTGTCGATGATCTTTCGTGCTTTCCATATTCCCCTCAATGAGTGTCAATTTCTTCCTGCCCTGCCTATCTGTCTAGGGCACGGAGGCTCCTAGCTGCTATTGAGTCATCTGCTGAGTCTGATCACTCTGAGCCTGATGCTCGTACTGATCCTCCTGCTCTTGGCCACCCTGAGCCGAGCCACCTGCTACCCTTGAGTCCCATTAGACTATGCTGCGAGATCGTTTTCGCTTGGAGGATGATCGCTGGATTCAGATGGATTACCGTACTACCCTACAGATGAAGGCCATCCGCAACACCCTTCATGACATCCAGTACTCCCTGGCTACTCATCCTAAGTGTCATACCCCATGGTATGGGACCCTTCTCGTGAAGGTTTCCGTATCGACGACACTTGGGTCAGGCGGTACCTAGATCCGGATGCAGCGTTTGTTGATCTAGTCATTCTGCCAGCGGCCATCAGATTTTGCTAGACCTTCTCGTGCTCCATGACGGCCGTGGTCCCCTTTATGATGCTGTTGCTGATGTTTAGGATTCACTTTGTTTATGCACTTTGTAGTTTCATTTCGTTTTATATAGTTGAACAATTGCATGTACTTCTTTATGCTTAGCTCTATTTGAATTTTTTACTTTCTAGTTGTCTCTTACTTTGGATTTGAGCTGTGTTGTGTGATTGCATATTTTCTCCTTGATTATTCTTTATGGGGGAGCTTATATTTCATTTTGTTAAATGCCAAAGGGGGAGAATATGTGATATTTGCTTGCTTTTGGAGCATTAGATAAATACTTGTGATATGTGTATGGATATTTGTTTTAAAACTTCAATATATATTATGCTTGGACAAGTACTTGAATCAGGACTTCTCTATTTACGGGGGAGCCGACATGTCCATCTATGGGGAGCTATATATGTGTCCAGGTATGAATTGCGACACGCAAATATCGTAACTTTGTCAATTATCAAAAGGGAAGATTGTTGACCCAAACTGGATCGCAGTCAACCAAATCTTGATAATTAACAAATCGATATTTGTCATGATCCAACTCGACACATAAATCTCCATCAAGCTACGAATCAGACGATTATCACATATCAAGTCACACGAACATCATCGACGGCTGCTCGACAAATACTGCTGTAACTTGTAAACGGAGTCTATTTTTATACTTTTATTGAGTCTAGGATATTGTATGTTGAGTCGTGCTGAGTATCTCAACCATAGACTAGATCACCAAAAGCTCCACAATCAAAAGACCAAACTGCCAAAGCCCAAAATCAGCCCATGAACATTATGTCCCCAAGGAGGCAGAGTTCGGGCTGAACTCTGTCCCCTAAATTCCAAGAGCAGATTTTTAGGGTATGCTCATTGCTAGTTGTCCAATGGCCAAATTTTGAATATTTTGACAGTGTTCTGGCCGAACTCTGCTCCTAGAACTATTATAAATAGGCACCCATTTCTCTTATTTCAAATCCTTCAATATTCTTTCTTCTCTACTACTATAGCCTATACATCCTAAAGTGATGTACTCTTCTCATCTACTAGCCACAAAACTTTCTAAGCCAACATGGTGCAATGCGAGTCGATTAGAAGTTTGTGTACGAGAGTCTCAAAGAAGTCGCTTGGAAAATTCAAGTTTTGCCTCTACGATTTTGTAAGAAGTTGGCGTGCTCTTCTCAGTAAAGGCACGTGTTTGTACGCTATTTCACAAATAGTGGATTTCAATCCTGAGCAAGAGTTCTCAGGCCTGGACTAGTCCTCCATAAGGAAAACTAGGTTAAAACTGTTATGTTTGCGTATGCTCTCTGATCTTCATTTACTTTCCGCACTTATACTCTGATTAATCTCTTATTGGTTATACTTTAATAGAGTTTAATTTTTTAATTAATATTTGACACAAACATACTCTATTCACCCCCTCTACAGTTCTCTACATGTACTTCAGTATCCAATGTAAGGCTATATGGCATGTGTTTCAGTTGGCAATCAAGAGAAATATGAGTTATTTTATAAGTTTTTGTACTCAGGTGAAAGCCTTGTACTTCATTTCAATTATCAATAAAGAGAATAAATTTCTACATGTCTTACTGTGACTTCGAGTTATCTGTTCGTTTTTGCTACTATGAATCAATAAGGTATTCTATTCAATAAGAGAGTGTATCATTGTTATCATCAATTTGTCTGCTTGTGCCTATGCATGTGTTCCTATTTGAAGATTATCGATTTTGTACCATCTTTGCCTTGTACAAGTATAGATTAAGACCTGTACGATATCACGCCCAAGCGAGGACGATCTATTCTCAGAGATCTATGCGAGGACGAATGAGTCTACGGAATCGGGATATGACAAATTGGTATCAGAGAACGGCTTTACATCCTTGGACTTTTATTTAATTTGCTTTAAATAAAAGTTGCATCTGCAATTAACCAAAG